>JAQQSW010020283.1:0-10884 GCA_028646575.1 Pseudocheirus occidentalis | reverse complement strand
GGAGGGCATAAAAGGGAACAGATTGTGGGAGGGGTCTTACAGTGGGATCAATGTTCTGGGCTGGGGGTAGGGGCAAAAAGGGGAGAAAATTTGTAACTCAAAACCTTGTGGAAATGAATGATGTAACAAAGAAAATAAATTAATATTAAAAAATAAAATAAAATAAAATAAATGCTAAAAAAATGATTAGTACTACCAAATATAGAATGGGCTACTCTGTCTGATAGTGGGATCCTCCTCCCTGGAGATAAATTATATGGGGAGGAGGAAATTTTTGTTTTAAGTATGGGTCAAGTGACCTTAGGTTGCTTCCATACTACCATACTTTGATTCTAAGAGGGCCTTTCCTAGAAACAAAATATAGGAAAACTAAAGACCTTTGTACACCATGAGGTAGGTGTAGTTTTGTGAACAGAGAGGTGATGATGTTATGTAGCGTGTACACACTTTGGGTAGGAAATGGTCATCATCATTATCATCACTATCATCATGGCTAATATTTATCTAGCCCTTTAAGGTTTATGAATACACATGCATATGTATATGTGTGTATATATGTATACTATATATATATATACACACATATATATATAATATGTGTGTTAATTATATAAAATATTACTCAATTCTCACTAGTTGTAATGTCGTATTTTTGCTATTCCCATTTTACAGGTGAGGAAATTGAGGATTTAAAAGTTAAGTGACTTGCCCAGGGTCACGTTGCTAGTATAAGGCAGAATTCAGATGTGATTTTTTGTTTGTTTGTTTTTGCTTTTTGGAGTGGGGAGGGGAGGGCAATTGGGGTTAAGTGGCTTGCCCAAGGTTTCATAGCTAGTAAGTGTTAAGTGTCTGAGACTGGATTTGAACTCAGGTCCTCCTGAATTCAGGGCCAGTGCTCTATTCACTGCACCATCTAGCTGCCCCTAGATTTAGTGTTTTCCTTCCTTGGACTTCAGTGCTCTAGCCACCTGACCACCTATGTGAGTAGTTGCCTATACGATCACTGGGAAGCTAGATTTCTCTTACGGTGAGATGAAGATGGAAATGTCTCCATTTAATCAATTTCTAATGAACCCATTGTAGAGAATCTTGGCCCCCATATGGAGTAAAAAGTACAGCATTTAAAACTTCTGTTTGTGGGACTCAGCTTTCTGATTCTCCCACGCCATCAGGAAAATGCCAGACTAAACAGATGGGCTTTTCACAATGCTCAAAAGTCAATTCACATGTTCAGTCTTAGAAACCTGTAGGAAAGTATAGTCCAGAAGTTAAGTCCTTCCTCCCAGTCCTGTTTATCTGTTCAACTGTTATCTATGTCTGACCTCTGACCTTTCTGAATTGATTGTTCTTCTCTTAGAGGAATTGGAATCCTATTGCACCTGGACATTAATAGCAATCAAGACTTGGGAACACATAGAAGGAAAGAGATAATCATAGACCTTTAAAGTTATAAGGTGTCTTGGACATGACCCGGGCTAAACCTTTCATTTTTACAGGTGACAACTTAGGTTTGGAGAGACTGTGACTTTTCCATTGTCATAAAGCTGGTAGGTCACAGAACCAACTCCATATCCTAAGCCTCCTGACACCTAATCTGGTCTTTCCACTTCACAGTAAAACCCAGGTAGCTCAGTCTTCCTTTTTCTGTGTGGACATGCCAGTTTCCACATGATGGTCTGTAGTGAAACCCTCACATCCCATGTGTTTTTTCAACAGGTGGAAAATTTCTAAGGCTTGTTGATTATGACTTTGGGAAGTCCCTCCCCTGCCAATGATGTCATAGTCTCCTGACAACTAATGCATTTCCAACCAGAAAGCCATAGAGGGAGTCTAAATATAAGCACCCAGACCCCAATAGCAGAACTAAGTGGCATTATCAGTGTCTGTGATAACAGCTGGGAGATGTGCTGTGGAGATTATACACCCAATACATATGCATGCATGCAATACACATATGTATATACATATATAAATGTATGTATGCATATATGGAAGGCCCTCTGTGCTACTTTCTTCACATGAGAGAGATGATGTGGTTATCCCACACTCTCATCACTAAGAAACTTATCGCCTCCCACATTCCATCACAGATCCCATCTTCGTGTAGCTTTCAAGTGTTGGAATTGGCTGCAAGTCAGTCCAGCCTTATTTTTGCAATCTTCCTAGCACTCTTTGGAAATGCCATTGTGCTGGGTCATGTGCTTTCCCAGCCAAGCTGAAATGTGTCTTAGGAATAGATGAACAGCCCTAATGCTGGAGAGGAGCAGTCTCTGAGACTGGGATCTTTCAGCCTCTTTCCTTCCATAGATTAGCCCAAAACTGAGTAAATATTTACTCATCAGTTCCCAAGATTTCCCAGACAGGGAAATAAAGGGCAGACTTGTCTTGCCACTATGATATAGTTAGAGGCCATTCCTTGATTAGTTTTTTAAAGAGACCTATTCACTGAATGATCATTGCCTCACTCAAAGTGAGAACCTGGAAAGACCCTAGCTTAAAAAAAACCAAGGTCTCCCACTGGCCACTGGACCCAGATGGCTCTGGAGGAGAAAGTGAGGCTGGTGACTTTGCACAGCCCTCTGTCACTCAAAGTAACAGTTGCAAGTCATGTCATCACCTCCGTGAGGTCATCGTCCTCTTCAAAAATGAAGGACAAACCACACACGTACACACAATAAACACACACACACACACACGATAGCACTGAGTACTCTAGAGAGATGAAATGACTTGTTGAAGAATCAGGTGCAGATTTGGGACAGAGAACAGAGAATTTCCTTTCCTGCATTACACTATAAGTTCCAAGTTATGTAATCTTCTTATCATATCTATAAAAGTTATGTTTGATGGATATCTTTACTTCAGAGATATCTCAAACTCAATCTGTCCAAAAGTGCCAGCAAGATCTTTGTTCAAGTTCTTCCCTGATACATAATGATCGTGTGACCCTGGATAAGTCATTTAACTTCTCAGGTCTTTAGACAACTCACTACAAGTTGAGAAATACCTGCTAGCCTGCACTGGTAGGGAAGGTGATCCACTAAAGTGTCCCCTATACCAGTGAAATCACAAACTGATCATCTCTACCTATTACTTCCACTAACTCTCTAGCTTTGCCCTTTCTGTTCTGGGCCTCCCTACTTAGCCTCAGTCCTGAACTCATATTCCTAAAGCATAAGTCTGACCAAATCACTTCTCTGCTGAAAGCAGGGTTCCCCACTGGTGGATCCCCATTGACTTTAAGATAAAATAAAACCTAAATTTTATTTTTTACATTTTAAGTCTCTCCCCCCACCCCATGGCTGCATTTCTAGGATTAAGTTACATTACTGTTCCTCCCATGCTCTATGCTCCAGCCAAGGTGCCTCACTTCCTGTTCTTTGTACAGGGCCTTCTGTCTTCCAACTGCAAGGTTCTGCAGAGGTCATCCCTTATACCTGAAATGCTCTTACTTCTCACCTCTACTTCTTTCAAAGCTCAACTCCAGGGCTACCTCATTCAAAAGACCATTCTTATTTCCTTCAGTCACTGATGCCCCCTCCCCATCACTATGCTTTTGCTTTATCTATACCCTTCATTTACTTATCTTTGAATATGTTCTGTCATCCCCAATAGAATGTAAGCTTCCTGAAGTCAGGAACTGTATTTGTATTCCTGGTGCTTAGAAGATGATAGGTCCTCAATAGATGTTTGTTAATTGATTCATAGGTGTAGCTAGGTGTAGCAGTACATGGAGTGCTAGACCTGGAGTCAGGAAAACTTATCTTCCTTAGTGCAAATCTGGCCTCAGACACTTCCTAGCTGTGTGACCCTGGGTAAGTCACTTAGCCTTGTTTGCCTTAGTTTCCTCATCTGTAAAATGGACTGGAGAAAAAAATGTGAAAACACTCCAGTATTTTTTTTTGCCAAGAAAACCCCAAATGGGGTCACAAAGAATGTAATACAACTGAGCAACAACAACTGATGAAGGTATTCCATGTTAAGTCCTTCGGGTTGCCTGCTAGCATTTAGGTGAATTTCTGGTATGTAGATCGACAGTGGAAATGACATTAATTCAGCAGATATTTATGAGGTGCCTACTATGTGTACCCTCTGCAAGGGACTAAGAGTGTAAAGATAAAAACTGAGACAAGCCTTCAAATCAATCACTCCACCTGTGTTCTGAATTGGGGAAATAAAGAATTAAGGGTAGGGTTTTTGGACTTTCTTTCCTATTGAAATACAGTTAATAGAGTTTGAAAGTTACCTGTTGCCTTGAGGGAGACACAGTCAATCCATAAATATGTATTAAGAAACATTTTTAAAACACCTACTATGGGCTAGCCATTATGGTAAGCACTGAGAATATAAATGCAAAGGAAAAAGAAAGAAACAGTCCTTGCCCTCAAGGAGCTTATAATCAAAAGAGAGAAGAGGACAGACAAAAAAAGAAGCTAAAAAGGTGGGATAGAGTAGTGGGCAAACTATCTGGGCCATGGGGACATGATAAAGATGAAAAATCCAGATGAACATAGCCAAATGGGAAATGAGGAGAAGTCAATACTGAGCTCCCTTCTTATGTATATACGGACTATTTGTAAGTTGAATTCTTGATTCAGAATCTTGTCTGTCCATTGTGTGTCTTTTTGTCTACCTGTTTCTCTCTGACTGACATGTTGTACAATTTCAGACCCTCTTCATGACATCATTCTTTCAGAATAGAGGGAGAAAAGGGTGAAATAGATGCTAAACCTATGGATAATTTGCATGTAACCTACTTTGAATGGGCCTCATGGACCATACTAGGCGTTATGATCAAATACAGATAATGTTCCGTGTCATGGGTGACTTTGAAGGCAAATATATATATTTTTTCATTTGAATAAACTAGGGTGTTTCAGGACCTGAGGCTCACTTTCCCTCCCATTGTGAAAGCATCCTTCCCAGTTGCAAATTTAGATCCCTCCCAAATATTTAACCCTAGCGCCCATTTCTAACAAAACTTGGCTGAACAGTGACAGGGACTTAGTGTTTGAAGACCAAACTAATTTTAGAACACCCACCTAGGATAATCTTATTTCTCTTCTAGAGTCCCCCTTTCCTTGGTTTCCATTTTGGTTTCTAAAGCAGGTGGAAACTTCATCTGTAGAGAGAATACCATAGCCATTTTTCTCCATCTCAATTTGTAAGCACCTTCTCTGCCATGTGATCAGCTGGGAGACCTTAGCACCTCTGCTTATGCATGGATCCTCTGCAATGTCTGGCCAAAATAACCCAGTCTCTGTCCAAGAGGAGCAATCTTTTTGGGAGAAGTATCATTTTCCAGGCCAACTCAAGTTTGTGCTTCTTAGATTGATCACTCAGCTCTCTAAAGGCTAATTACTTTTAATCTTTTGAAGACTTCTCTAGGTGAGGTGCTTCTTTACCTATTTTAAATGGGTGATTCTTGGTTTGGCACAAAGATTTAGAGCTGGAAAGGATGTAAGAGGTCATTGAGTT
The DNA here is from genome assembly GCA_028646575.1 of Pseudocheirus occidentalis. Taxonomy (NCBI): domain Eukaryota; kingdom Metazoa; phylum Chordata; class Mammalia; order Diprotodontia; family Pseudocheiridae; genus Pseudocheirus; species Pseudocheirus occidentalis. The sequence goes on along the minus strand of JAQQSW010020283.1, from coordinate 5,406 downwards.
CAAACTCTCAACATAACTATTGAGGAAGCTGAGGCACAGCCCAGAATCACAGCTGATAGAATCTAAGATAGGCTTTGAGCGCAGGTCTTCCTTACTTTCATGTCCAATCTACAATCTGTCCCCGAAAGTATAGTCTTCAATAAGAGCCCTATTCGTCTTGCTCTGGATTTGCCTAATAAGGAAAAAGGTTACTTCAAACAGAATTTGATCCATCAGGGAGTTCACACCATTAAATATGTGGAGGCCCAGATTTAGCTTGTTTTTTTGCCTCTACATCCATGGGTGGGAAAAAAAAATGTTAAGGATACTGTGCAGTTGCTAAGAACCCAGAGGTACTGTTATGAGGATCGTGAGGATGTCAAGTATCAATGCCCTGTTTTCCTGCCCTGTACATCTCTTGATGGACTCCTACTCTCTGGCAATACCACTGCATCTGACTGCCTCTCACAGTTCAGACTCTACCTAGGTTCGGTACTTCTCTGTAGCAGTGACACGTTTCTCCGTTGGATTCCTGTGTACATCACCACAGAGTCAGCGCTTCGTGTGCTCACCACCATCTGTCACAGCAGATGCAGAGACTGTAACACTTCGAGCTTCGGAGGGCATCCAACACCCTTGTGGGGCCTTTAAAATTCACAGCTAACAATCAAAGCCTGTGCATGCGCGAAGCCCCTTTCAAAGTCAAGATTTAGCAATTGGTTTCCATGGCAACTTTTGCTCTCAACTTTCTTAAAAGAAGGAGTTGGGTAAACTGGTTTTGAGTGGTGGTAGCTGATAACGCCAACAACCTACAAACCTCTTTCATCACGTTGACTTGTGAATGGAGATGCGGCCCACCTGAGAGGTTGAGCTAAATTCTTCCCATATAGGCTACTGTATGTGGAATCAGAAAGACTTGGTTTCAAATATCACTTTAAATATTTACAAACTATGTGAACCTCTTCTGAACAATAGGGACAATTTTATCTGTGGAACCTGTTCAAGGGCTTGTTGTGAGGCTCTAGGAAGACAAGAAATGCAAATGACTGCAAACTGGCAAGGTCAACTTTTCTCATTATTTTCATTCTTGTGAATATTCATCCTGATATCTTTTTAAAACACTTCTATGTTTCTTGGCCTTTGAAATACCAGTTTGGAGAGGGAAGTTGCATTTTCCTTGTCTTTGCAGCTTGTCCCTGAACTGCAAAGTCTAGACACTTGTTATGGAGATGATGTATGTGAAAACTCTTGTAAAATACTGATAAAGGGACTTTTTAAGATATACTAACATGCAACTAGGCCAGTTGGGAGAATTGTCTCAGTTTTACATATAGGGAAACTGAGGCTCAGATAGGTTAAATTGACTGTGATCATTATAATAAAGCTAATGTTGACATCAGTATTTGAAATTGGGCCTCCTAACTGCCAATTCCAGGTCATTCCACTAGTTCACACGGATGAAAGCCTTATTTAAAAAAAATTAAAGTGTACATGAATGTATCATCCTCTACTATCTTAAAAGATTTTATTAATAACTCTTTATTCTTATGCTGTCTTGATTTCTCCCTTTATCTTCCCTTCTTCAAGAGGGCTCTTCCCTATAATAAAGATTTTTTAAAAGGGAAAAAAAGAAATAAGTGATATTCTGCACCCGTGGATGATTCCTTCCCCACCCTCACCAAGAAAAAGGAGCGGTAGGGCATGGGAGCATTAACAACAATGATAACATATTAACAAAAATATAATATGTAAACAACAAAGTAGTAATTAACAACAACAATAATAACAATCATGTCAGGCACTACCAAAGTTCTCATATAGTTGTCTCTGTTTGTTACTGCAGACCTCAGTCCAAAGGAATAACTAGAGATCTGGAAATTCTCTTCAACAATGAAAATTGGCAAATATGAAAGGGAGTGTGGTAGAGTGTAGGAGGTAGAGAGTCAGTCTTTGAATTGGAAAGATCTGGAGTTCAAACTCTCTGACATATGCTAAGTGGACTGGACAAGTCACTTAACCTCTCAATACTTTAAACCACTCTCAGTAGATACTGTCTTCATTTCAGTTTTTAATATGATGACAAGTTGTTGAATGAAGAGTTTACAGAGTCCTTTTCTGAGCACTTTCACAATTATTATTGAGTCTGATACAGCAGTACACTAGTTATAATAATATTTCAATTTTAAAAATGAAAAACAAACCACACTAAAAATGTTGACTGCTAATTGAAGTCCCAAAACCAGTAGATAGCAGAGCAGAGATTCAGATATAGGCTCTCTGATTCTGCTACAATGTTCTTTCCTTTATGGCATGCTGCCTCCAAAGCTTTACTATGGCACTTCAGCATTCCATAAGGTGCTTAGAGATCTTTAACTGGTCAGACATCCATCAACCTTGGGTGATTCAGTGGAGATCAGTGACATCTACAATTCACTTACTGGTTTCTTGATGTTAGAAAGAAATGCAACCACTAGTTCCATATAGAATCAGAAGGGCATCACTCTAAAAGAAAGGTGGCCCTTGTCAAATATGTTATGACAATGTTTCCTTTTGGTATATGGGTAAGATTAGATGTCCATCAAGGTCCCTTCCAAACCTACATTCTATGAAGTACAGCCTTCTAAGAGGAGGGACACCTTGGAACAAGTCATAATTAACTTAGATGCCTGAATCTTTTTTTTCATGTTTTAGTAAAAGTAAGTGAATGCAGAACAAGCTCACAACAATCCCAGACTTCCTGGGAAACTGAAAGTGTGTAAAAGTTCAGAGAATAAAATGCTCTCTCTTGCCAGTGTCCGAGCTCCTATATTTTTTCCTTACTCTGCTCAGAAGGTACCTTTGCTGGATTTCTTTGTCCTTTTATTTTACCTGAACCAATGAATTAGCTGATGAGAATGATAATATCATTTTAGAATTACTTATTTATTTATCCAGGTTTATTTTTGAGTATGAATTATAGAATGAAACATAGAACAAAAACACCTGATTTCCTAAGTCTTGTAGGGATATATCATATCTCTTTATCCTGGAATTATCAATTCACCATTTGTAGTTTTCACTCCTTGTCACTTAAATCTGGAACTTCTAAATTTATTCAGACTAGCCTAAGGAAAAAACCATCACTGGTCAATTACTCTAACACTTCAAAAGATGCCTGATATGATCCATGTGGACCATGTCTCCATTTATTCAGATGTGGTTTCTTACTCTTTCCTTTCCTTAGCTTTTCCACTGAAGGATTACCCAAGAAGTGTGCTGGAGACCTTCCTCTGCCTTGTGTTTTCTTTTTCTTTTTTTCAATATGTCATAGATATCCATGAAACACTTGGAATGTAGCTCCACTTCTTCTGGTTCTACATCTTATATGCCCTTAAAGTCTCTTCCAAAACTTGTCACACACTCCACAAAAACCAACTTAGCATTCTATGTTGGTTCTTCATAACCTAGGGGCATTATTTCTTTAGCACACAGATCAGAGGATATATAACAGGGGGATTTTAAATGAATCCCCAATCTTAATCTATCAGAACCTATGGGTCAGTTTTTCAGTAAAGGGATGAGCCAGACTGAAACCCTAAGAGTGACGTCTTGGTCTGTCCATGTCATGGGACCATCTTGCCTCTTTTGTCTTGATTCCTATATTTGAAAAGTTGAGCACTCTATGGATTACATGTTAGCTTGTCTTGTTAAACTATACTGATATTTGTTTATATCTTTCTAATTTTGTATTAATTTAACAAAACATGTATTAAGCACTTACCTTGCATAGTTAAGTAAACTAGGAACACCAGGAGAGATACAATTTAGAGATATGTTCTTTATTACTTGAAGCTTACTACATAGCAAAATTTTTTCTGCTTCCTCTTTTGTGGCGGGGCGGTCTTTCTAAAAAAAAAATACCACTGGTGCATGATGCCTTTAGATGGACAAGCATGTTTGTAAGCAGGAAGTCCTTGATTCCCTGCCTGCTTGTACCTTCTTTCTCTTCTAGTTTGAATAACCAACAAATGAAAGGTTAAAGAATTGGACTTGAGTGGACCTGGTCTCAGTGGCAGTGGTGATGAAATTGACCATTAGGGAGCAGGGGTTTTCTTGCAAGTCAGTACTCTGACATTACCATGCTGACAGTTACAATGTGCCTGGTATTTGCACTGGGCTTAAGGAGTTAGGTTTCATTTTGTATGTGGGTGTCCAGAAAATAAAGTAATATTGAAACTTAGATTGGAGAATGATAATAGTCACATCTATTGAGGACCAACCTAACTTGCTGTGTGGAAAAGAATTACCAAACCTCATTTTATAGTTAATATTGGTTTTTTTGGAGGATGAAGGAAAAAAGGATGCATGGTTGCCTTTAAAACAAGCATTTATGGTGCATGCTGGTAATTATTATCTTTTGCTTGAAAGTAGGAAGGATGGGTAGATACATTTTAGTCAATGTGGCTTTCCTTTCCTTTCACAATGTGGCTTTTCTGTCTCCTGGGAGGTGGGATGCTGTGATGGGATTCACTGGTGAATTCATATTGTTGTTAGGGGCAGACTTTAGTCTGACCATTTTATATTAATTTGCACAAGTCCAGAGTGTTAATGAACTCATTCATGTTTCTCTTTCCTCCTCCCTACTCTGCTTCTAAGGGGAATGCCTTTGCTATGAAGGATACATGAAAGATCCAGTACATAAGCATCTCTGTATTCGGAACGAATGGGGCACAAACCAGGGGTAAGTGAAGTAACCGCAAGCCGGCCAAATCCCAAGACATCCCCCACACCCTTAGATGTGGTATGACATGAGACAACTGCACAGCTAGGAACTGAGCCAAAGCTTGGTTATATTCTGAGCAGCAACTCACTAAAATGAGAAAAAAATGACACTGTGCATTTCCATATTTATCCTGTCTTAGTGACGTTCATATCAACTTTTCTCCATTTACAAGTCAAGAGATGATGTCTCTGACTCGCAGCCATGCAGACTCCAGCTGGGATCTGAAAACCAAGCTGTTCTTCTTCCTCTTTTCCACACTATCACCAACTCTGAGGATTCCACAGACATACTTTAGCCCGCGATTTTGTTGGAGGCACACGTGGCTGAGCAGACTCCAGCTTGCCTCTCCAAGGGTGTGATTGACACCTGGCAAATGACAGGAGTAGCAACTTGTTTTTACTAAGGTTGTCAGCAAAGGGTGGTTTGAAAAGACATGGGGAGTAAGTAATGTTTATTGAGTTAGGAGGTATTGTTATTTGGGGTATTTGTGAATGTGTATGTGTGTGTAAATGTGAATGTATGTGTGTGTTTGTGTTTGTGTGAGTGTGTGTGTGTGAGAAAGAGAGAGTGAAAGAGAGAGAATGGGGGAGAGAGAAAGAAACAGAGAGAGGAGAAAGAGAGAGAGAGAGAGAGAAAGAGAGAGAGGGAGGGAGGGAGGGAGAGGG
>JAQQSW010020282.1:0-10884 GCA_028646575.1 Pseudocheirus occidentalis | reverse complement strand
ATATATCAGGTTCTTTTGATAGTATTGATAGTTTTATTGACATAGTATTGAAACTGTAAATTAACTTTGGTACCATTGTCATTTTTATTATATTGACCTGGCCCAGTCACAAGGACTGAATATTCCTCCAGCTAAGTTGTTCTTTATTTCTTTAAAGAACACCTAATTAACCTATTCAAGTATTTTGTGTGCTTTGGTAGTTAGATCCATAGGTATTTTATTTCCCTTCCTATTTTTTATCGTCTTCTGGATTTTGTTATTATTGCATAAAAACATTATTGATTTTTAATGGTTTATTGTATAGCCTACAATTTGGCTCAAGCTATTAATTGTCTCAATTAGTATCTTTGCTGGTTACGTAAGGTTTTCAAAGCAAACCATGTCATCAAAACATAGGGATAATTTTATCTTTGTGCCTTTAATTTCCTTTTCTTGTCATTGACTTTTTTAGCATCTCTAGAACTATATTCAATAATAGCAGAGAGAGTAGGCAACCTCACTTTATTTCAGTATTTATTGGGAAAGATCCTAGTGTATTCTCATTACATATGATGTTTTCTTTTGGTTTTTAGCTAGCTTTATAACATTAAAATAAGTCATTCTTTGTCTTACTCTTTTTTTTCTTCCATAGATGAGTATTATGCTTTATCAAAGGCTTTGTCTGCACTGATTGAGATAATAATGGTTTTGAATGTTTTTGCCTTTAACATGTTAATTACATGGACTGGTTTTTTGTTTCTTATTTTGCTTTTTGGAGGGAAGAAGGCAGGGCAATTGGGGTTAAGTGACTTGCCCTAGGTCACACAGCTAATTCACATTGAGTGTCTGAGGCTGGATTTGAACTCAGGTCCTCCTGACTCCAGAACCGGTACTCTACCTACCTGTTCCTCTAAAGCAGTGGTTCTCAACCTTCCTAATGCCACGACCCTTTAATACAGCTCCTCATGTTGTGGTGACCTCCAACCATAAAATTATTTTTGTTGCTACTTCATAACTAATTTTGCTACTGTTATGAATCTATCTGATATGCAGGATGTATTTTCATTGTTACAAATTGAACATAAACCACAGATTGAGAACCGCTGCTCTAAAAGTTTAATTATCTTTGCATCCTAGGTATAAATCAAACTTTGTCATTATGGTTGTTTTATTGGATGAATCACTGTAATCTGATAGAATTTTATTATAATTTTAAAATGGATATTCCTGAATGATATTGGTCTAGTGTTCTCATTCTTTGCTTTTTTCTTTCCCTGGTTTTGGCATTAGGACTATATTTGTTTCATAAAAGAAGCCTAGTAGAGTGCCTTCTTTCTCAGTTTTAAAGAATAATTTGTGTAGTATTGGTATTATTATTTTTTCTTTGAGAAGATTCTTCTGTGAATTTATCAGTAACAGGAATTTTCTCCCCTACGGTATTTACTTTACAGCTAGTTCTATTTCCTTTTCTGAGATTAGATTATTTAAAAACTCAACTTAGGCTTCTTGTCATTTGGATATTTTATATTCTTGAAGGTATTCTATTTTTGTGTATGTCTTTTCTCATTTTTGTTAGTAGATAACTGTACATAGCAAGTTTGGATACACTTTTTATTTCTCTGATTTTGTTTCTATTTCAATTTGATCATGTGCTATTTTGTTTATTTGATTTTCTACCCTCTTCTTTTTTAATTGAGTTGGCTAAAAGTTTATCAAAGAATAAGCCTTTAGCTTTGTTTGTAATTTTGTAGTTTTTTTTGTTTGTTTCTAGCTATCTATTTGTCTTATAATTTTTTGAAGGAACTTAAAAACCAAATAAAGGAGTTTACATTTTATTTTGGAGGCAATGGGGAGCCACTGGGGTTTATTGAGTAGGGGAGTAACATGGTTAGATCTGTGCTTAAGGAAAATAATTTTTGCAGATGCACAGAAGGAAGCTATTTTGAAACAGGGAGATACTTGAGTAAAGAAGCAAAATTGGAGGCAGTAGTTGTAGTAGTTTGGGAGAGAGATGTCAACTTAGAGTGGTGACTGTAAATAGAGAGGAAGGAACAGATATGATAGATATTGTACAGTTAGATATGAAAAGATTTGGCAACCAACAGGATATGTGTAGTGAAAAAGAGTGAGTAGAGAATAATGCTGGGGATCTCAATTTTGTTAACTAGAGATGAAATGGCACCCTTAACTGAAATAAGGAAGTTTGGAAGAACGGTGAGAGGTTTTTTTTTTAAATATAATGAATTATGTTTACAACACGTTGAGTTTCAAATGCCGACGGGAAATATAGTTCAAAATATTCAATAAGCAGTTCCAGCTTTGTACATCCCGACAAAATTTGTGGTCCACTGAGAATTTTCAGGAACTCAGGGTCACTTCATTCCCATGATACAGCATTGTGGTAGTCTTCAAAGAGTCAGTAGCTATGATCAAGGTTATTCATAACTGTTATATATATATATAGCTGGCTTGTCTTGCAATAGAATGATACACTAGGTAGACATTTGGGCTAAAGTTAGAATAAATATGACCCCCAAAGAACACTCTTATCTTTGACATAACTAAGAAGAATGCTACAAGGTAAGTATGGCATTATAAAAAAAAAACCAACCCACTACCAAAATGTGTATTCCTTTGACCCAAAGGTACTTGTTTTGGGATTGTAAAACAAACAGGTTATTGGTAAGAAGAAAAGGCGTATCTCTACCAACATATTCTTAGTAATATAATAATATAAACCATTCCTATTTGTAATAGAAAAAATAGGAAGCAAATCAGGTGTCCAATGACTGAATGAGGCATGGCATATGAATGTAGTGTTTAGCTTTTTTCATCATAAAAAACAATACAAATGTGGAATTCAAAGAAATATGGAAAGATATATGAAGGGATACATGGATGAGAAACAAAAATAATTATCTACTGGCTACAACTATATATTTAAAGACAATAGCAGCAAAAAAACTATGTTGAATACTCATAAAAGAAAAAAATTTTAAAGATCTCAAAAATAAGCAGGCTCAGTTATTAAAAATCAGTGTACCCAGCTTTTTTGTTGGGAAACAAATTTACCTATTTGTAAGAAGATAAATTCACCTATTAACAATAGGTAAATAACAGATATTTACAGACACATGTGCAATCACTTATTCTCTTTTTTGTTTCATTATGGGTGTTTTTCTATTTTCTTTTCTTGTACTTTTATTTACGTGCTTGAATACCTGACCTTACCAATAGTGGTTAACATAAGACTGTGCCTCTTTGTCAACTTTGTTGATTGAAAGGGACAAAACTAAAAATGAGTGTGAAATTTCATACAAAAAAAACACTAAGAAGGCATCCAAGAGAGATAATACACTTATCCTGGGTAAAGTCTGACTAAATGATCTATTTCCTAGGTGCTCATTTGTATATTACCAACTGGAAAACATTGGGAAACACTGAATACTACAGCTGTTTTGTGATTATTGAACAAATGTACATTACTTACCAATGGCTTAGGTAGCAGAGATAAGGATAAGGTTATCCATAAGTTAAAAAGAAATTTCTTGCTCTGAATATCCAAACCTGACTCAGGAAGGATTTATCTAAGGACATATCTTAGAGCTTATAAAGAGAATTAATACCATTTTGTGTTTCTGCCTGCTACCCGTAAGCATTATTTGGCAAAAGACAACACTTTTCTGCCCTCTCACTTACTGCAGGGACATGGAACCTCCTCAGAACCCAGTCAATGGAGCAGAACTAAGAACCTTCTGCAGATCCCAGGCCAAGGGTCTCTGCCCCTTCTGAAAGAGTACAGCACTACTTGGTCAGTGAAGAGGACTGGCCCAGTAGCAGAACAGCCCAGCTGTAGAACATTGTAGCTTAGCAGCAAAGCCACTAGTCCAACACAGACCCCACGCCTATCGGTGAACTTTGTAAAGACAATCTCCACCAAAGAGAAAAGTCACTGATGTCCTGGCCCAAATGTGTTCTCTACTTGTGTGACTCCCTGATGTGGTACTTTAAGTATATAACCACTCTCACCAATGGAAAATATGTGCATTGGTGGGAGATTTGGCTCTGGGTTTATGGGTGGGATATTGTATCGTTATTGTTCTTTCTTTGCCTTTTGAATAATTTTTAAAGAGGTGAGTCAACTGGCTGATTTGCTAATAAGAAATACACTGATAGATACTCAGGAACTATAATGTTAGGAAAGTAGTCCCACCAGGGACCCCCAGAATCCTGAATATAGTTGTTCTAAGAATCCTCTTAGAAATTCCAGCTTGTCCATGCCAATGCTGATTAGAGGAAAGTAATGAGCCTATATGGAAAGAAAGCCAAGGACAGGGGTGGCTTCCCACTACATTAAAGTAAAATGTGTATATAAAAAATGAATCGTGGACTCTCTTCAGTATTAGTATGTTCAGCTAGCAGTACAGTGTATAAAATGTACATTTGTTGAAATATTCCTTTGAAAAAATAATATTTGGTTTCTTTTTTTGTGTATACAACTTAGATATTTCTGTGTTCTTTTTACTACACCATAACACCCAGAGTACTCTGTATGAAGCTGGGTAATCAATGTTGTTTTCTAACAGATGTGAACTATAGTACAAAGTTTCCTGTAAAATTGGTATCAGAGGTTTCAACAGCTCTCTGTGGTTTGGAGGTGGGTGTAGGTTGTGATTCTACCACCTGTCTCCAGGCTTAAGGATCTTTCTGACTAAATTCAGAACTTGGAGTTAAGGTTTCAGTGTGTCTCTTGGTCTTTGCTCTTTCTTTGATATACTGAACAGCTAAACCAGCACCATAGATCAATCCACTGTGGCTGCTGCTTTCTCCAAAGTTTTTCATTATTGCTTCCATTGTAACAATGAGGGTTACTTAAAAAGGACCCACAGTCCCTTCTTCATGAATGAAGCTTGGTTTTTCCCCAGCTCTTATCCCTCCAACCTCCTTGGATCCCGAATCTTCATGCCTGGCAACCCAGAATTGTGCTCAACATGCCTCAGTTCTGGTTTTCTATACACAATGTGGGTGCTTGATAAGTATGGAATGTCTGTCTATAGTAGCACTCTCATGGAACTTGTCTAAGTATACAAAAAGATCCCTTTGAAAGATTTCCTCCAACTTTTGACCTTTTTCAAGTCCAAGACAGTAGGCTTCTGATGGACTATCAGATTTCATTTTTCTTTCTAGTAGTCTCTGAAAGTCTGGAGGAGAGGGCACGGGGAGGGGTGTCTTTTCTCTTCACAGGTGTATACTTAAAGCAAGTCACCTACATCAGCATCTCAGGTGTGTCAGCTAAATTTAAAAACAGTTGCTAAGCAACCACCACAAGTATGTTGATTGCACACAGCTGAATTTTAATTATTCCCAGCTGATAAGGAATGGTCCTGTTTTAAAGGGCTGCTGCACTCCTCCCAGACTTTCACAGATTTAAAACTTTGCTGCTCCACCTCTCACTTTACACACCCTGGAATGTGGGAAGGATGCATTGCTGCCTGAATAAGGTTGCACATCTCACAATCTGACTGTAGTGTGCATTATTTTTCTCTATATCATCCTACCTATGTGTATCCAGCAAAGTTCTAAAATAGAATTTTAGAATAGAAATTTATTTTCAAGAATACTTTGCAACAAAGAATTGAGTGAAAGCACTTGGAACACATCCCTGGAGAGTAATCAGCACCAACTATGACTCAGCTATAGAGGTTTCAAATCCTCCAAGAAGCTTTCCCTGATTAATCTCACATATAATATTTCTTTACCTTGCTTTCTTTAGTACATGCAAAGTCAAAGTTATATAGACCAAGGCAGGGGTAGAGCAAAGAATAATGAAGAAATTCACAAATTATTTTTTTATTTATACTTCAAACAGAAGACACAGCTAGATTTATGGGCCATTGTAGTCAAAAGGATGCCTTACCTGAATTTCATGAGCTATGTGACCACAAGCAATCATTTTAGCCTCTTAGGTACTGGGTTTCCTTATCTCTAAAATGGGGATGACTTTTTTTTTTTAACCAGACCTGTAATTTCACTGGTGAGAGAAACTCTGCTTAAGTAACTGCCTCTATCAATTGCAAGAGCAGAACTTGCTTTGAAATTTATAGTCTCAGACAGTTGCCTGTAGTGCTAAGAGGTTAAGTGATTTATCCAGGGTCACACAGCCTTAAATCCAGACCTCCCTGACTGTGAGGCCATCCTTTTAATACTTAAAGTAATCTTGAATTTTGGAAGTTTTGTTTGAAAACCAGAGAGTCAAGTTCATTCAACGTCTTCACAACACACAAGTATTTGTGAAGGAGTCATATAACTTGACTTACATAAATGGACAGCTTTTGTAATTAGAAGAGACTAATGGCATACATGAACTAATGAAAAGTGAAGGAAGCAGAACCAGAAAAATAACATACCCGGTAATTAAAACTATGTAAATGGAAAGAACAGCAACAACAAAACCACTGAAACTGAATGTTGTGAAATGATGAACAACAAGATTAGCTCCAAAGAAGAGACATGAGAAGACACCCCTGCCCGAGTACTCCTTTGCTGAGGTTGGCATCCATGTGGATGGGTTATTCTCCTTACTGGGAACTTAACCTGTCAGTGCAGTACGAGTTGGGAGATGGAGCCCATAAGGGATCCTTTAGCTGTGATATATTTAATTTGTCCTATTATGTTCATTCTTCTATTATTTCAGGTATGTATGTCTTGTTTCCCCAAACAGATGGCAATTTCCTTTGGAGTAGAGGCCATTTCTCTCATCTGTAATGCCCCATGCAACTACCATTAGGTTAGAGAAATGGTAGAAACTTAAATGTTTGCCAAATTTATGAGTAATGTGAAATTTGTACCTCTATAAAAATCCTTCTGTGGTGCCTCATTATGGTGTAGTAGGAACTCTAGGGTATTTTTAATGTAATTTTTTATGGTTCCTCCAATTACGTGTTAAAACAATTTAAAAAAAAGTTTTGAGTTCCAAATTCTATTCTGCCCTTCTTCCCTTCCCTCCCTTCTTCCTGAAACACCTAGGTTCTTAAAGGTTGTGCCAGTAGAACTCAGTCTTCATAGATTCTACCAAGCTAAAAAGGGTTTTTTATAGAGAATATAAACATGGTTAAACATACCACCATAAAATAAGCCCTGCTTGGCCAGCAGTATGTGTTGCAGGAAATAAAGAAGGAGAGAAATTCTATGAAAAACATGATGAGATACTAATTTAGAAAATATATCAATGAATGACTTGAATTCAGAAGTGGACAAGAGAGAATATAGTGATCACCAATAATCAGTACTCTCCCAATTCCCCAACCTACCATTTGTGCATGAGCACGCGCGCGCACACACACACACACACACACACACACACACACACACACACACACACAATTTTTCATCAAGCTAAGCCCTAATGTAGAGTTACAATTCAGAACAGATAAAGGAAACATGCCATTGATTACAGACAAAAGTAAAGACACTGATGATCACTTTCTTATAAGATTTTAGATGGTGTAAAACAGTCACCATTATGAGGAGGCCAAACAATTCCAGAAACAACCTCATCCAGCTAACACTAGATTTTCTTTCCAAATGGAAAGATAAAGCATTCCAGGAGAAAACCAGTTTAAAGTATAAGCAAAACATTACAGAGAAGGATGACAGAAACAGTAATACCTCCCCAAATAGTGAGAAGCAGTGAAGAAGAATATACTGAAAACTGGAAGGTGGAAGACAATAAATGGAGCAGGTTTGCCATTGCTCCAACAGTGATCTATCTCATCACCAATGACCATGTATACACTGGAATTCTACCACTTCTGACCCTAATGTGTGATGTGAAGAAGTGGAAATGGAATTTAAGAACACGAAGTTGGGAGGTGTTAGAGATGGGCTGAACACCAGAATTCTCTTGGTTCAGGTTCAATTTGGGGATAGAAATAGGTGCTTATAAATTACTGTATAGTTACCAAAAAGGGACTTACTTTATGTGTTATTCTAATACAGCAAAGATATGCAACCAGGATTCAGTGATATTTATGCTTAGCTTTAGTAGACACAGCCTCCCTAGACTCTTTATGGAAATACGTCTGGTCAGCAGGGTTTATACATAATATGGCAACTTGCATGGTCTTAGGCACCCACCGAGTCTGAGAGGCATAGACTCCACACAATTGGGACATTTTATGCCTTTAACTGACCGGTGAGATGCATTCAGGAAAGCCAGAGCCAATCACACGGACAACTTTGTCCCCTTTTAGGGAAAACTAATCTCTGTCACAGGAGGGAAGAGGAGTCGTGGGTCTAACCCATGTTGTATACAAATGCCAATAGTTAGTCTTATCACAGGAGGAAAAGCTGTACCCGAACAAAATCCGTGCAGGAGGCAACAAAACTTGTAAGAGACTAAGGGATCAATTTCCAAGATGTCTTGCCAGAGAGCAGAGTCTAAACAAATGGAAAAGATCTTGGGCAAGATCAATGAACTGATCAACAAGCACCAAGTGCCTACTATGGATAGCTAGGTGTCAAAGTGGATAGAGTGCTGGGTCTGGAGTCAGGAAGACTCATCTTCTTGAGTTCAAATCTGTCCTTAGATACTTAACTGTGAGATTCTAGGCAAGTCACTGAAGCCCTCTTGCCTTAGTTTCCTCATCTGTAAAAATAAACTGGAGAAGGAAATGGCGGATCAGTCCAGTGTCTTTGCCAATAAAACCCCAAAAGGAGTCACAAAGAGTCAGACAAGATTGAAAAACAACTAGACAACAACATATCCATATAGTTTTATGCTTTCCAAAGCGTATTTCAATCATATTCTCTCAGTTCATCCTGACTCCCATCCCACCCAAGGCACATAGAACAGTTATTACTATTCCAATTTCACAGATGAGGAAATTGAGAAAAGTTAAATGACTTATTTAAAGAAATGAATGGATTTCAGTTCATATATTCTAACATACCATTGCCCATAGAATCCTCATTCAGATGTCTCCCCTTCCACAAATGCTAAAGAAACAGGCACCAAGAAGTAATATCCAATTCCCAGAAATGAATTATAGATCTGACCCTTGGCTCAGTTACTTTAAATGGGGAAAATGTTGTCTGCAGCATACTGAGATTTCCTTAGATTGCCATAGCTTACATCATCTAACTATCTCCAAAGATCCCATTATATGATGCATCATTACCCAATTTCACCTTTTGACAAGCTTGTTCATGTAGGAAAACAAGTGGGAGCAGAGATTACTCATCTATAAAATTAAGGGTTGATCAAAGTGATATCTAAGGTCATTTATGGCTCTAACATAAAATGATCTGTGAATCTTATATGCTAGAAGGTTATCACTGAAACATTTGCTCTCAAGAGAACTATAACTCTGGGGAAAATAGCATATATTTGATTATTTAGGGGGTCACATCATGCCTTACATTTTCCCAAGCTTCTTTTCCACCAACAATATATATGTACTTTCGTGGATGAGTATATATCCTTTTGGCAAACAGAAGAGATGTTTAATTATAGGAATGATCTAATTAAGTATAAATTCTTGCACTCCAACTTTTGGTCCTTTCCAAATGAAATGACCTGTCATTCTGAGGTTTTAGCAACACAGTGGATAAAGTCCTGGTTTTGAAGTCTAGAAGATCTGAATTTTTAAAATCTCACTTCTGACACCAGCTATATGATCACAGACAAGTCTTTTGACTCTCCTAGCCTCCATTTCCTCACCTATAGAATAGGGATAATGATATGTGCAGCATCTACCTCACAGGGTCATTGTTAGGCTCAAATGACATTATGCATATAAAGAAGTCTGTGAATGTTAAAGTGCCACATAAATGTCAGCTTCTATAATTAATAAGTGATGCCTTTTAAAAATTACAGTATGATCTTATCTAATAAACATCTTCCTATGCAGTGGTGTCAGACTCAAATAGAAATGAATCCCTTCATTTCACATGTTGACTTAGAAAATCACAAATCAACATTATCTATGTTGTATCATATTTTAAAATTTTATTTTGTTAAACATTTCCCAATTACATTTTAGTCTGTTTTGGGTTTTAGTGGAGAGTTTTATGGCCAGTTTTTGTTGTTGTTGTTGCTTTTAGTATACTGACCATGAATTTAACACCTTTGTTGCTATATAAGCTTTCTCTGATTTCTGTTTTGATATTGATGTGGATAAAATGATTTATGTCCCTAAAAAAGAATGACAATATATGCAAAGTTTTTCTCCACTAAAGCTTTTATTACAGTGCATCATTTTGGCTAAGCAATGATACAGTTTTCTTATATACTATATAAGTAGAGCACACACCCTGGCAGATAACTACCAAACTGGTCTGTCAGGGTATCATATAGGTCTATCAAGTGGGTTTGAGTTCTGTTATCCAAGGACCAGCTTGAACCACTAAGTTCAGAGAGGTAAATCACTAATGTTTCTGGTCTTTAAGCATCATTCTTTGACTCAGATGAATTGGTGCTGAGATTTTACGACTGTGTTCTCCACTGGAGGGCCCTCTAGTGACAGTGAGGACCCTGAAAACATTAATAATCATGGGGTCATTTGATACTGAGTCTATTTCTTCCCCTGTCCCTCTGTCCCTTAACCACTTCATAAGAGTAATTAAGGAGCCAAGCATGATGGTGCATACTTGTACTCCCTGCCAAAGTTGGTGGATTAATTGAGTTTGTGAGTTTGAAGCTACAGTATGGTTAAAGCTAATTGGGTGTCCATACTAAGCCCAATATTAATATGGTAAACCCTTAGAAGTGGAAGACAAAGGGAGGGGCAAATCAGCCAAGGTTGGAATAATGGAGATCCCATGCCACTCAGTATCGGGATGATACTCGTGGACAAGAGAGATTGGGGGCAGAGAGAGAGAAAGATTCACACAGAGACAGAGAGA
>JAQQSW010020281.1:0-10885 GCA_028646575.1 Pseudocheirus occidentalis | reverse complement strand
TAGATAGATAGATAGATAGATAGATAGATAGATAGATAGATAGATAGATAGATAGATAGATAGATAGATATGGTGAGAGAAAGACCTCAGCATTATCCCCTCACTTCTTCCCTTATATTGAAAAAAGAAGAGTGTAGACATTGAAGTGATATAATTTTTTTCTATTTAAGGAAAGTAGTTAGGGCAGTCATCTCATCGTTTTCTACTTGACTCTACTCCTTTGGACTTCATCATGCCCATGTACTCACTACACCTTTCTTTTTGGCTAATTTCTTTGTGTTGTTTTCCCCATTAGATTGTGAGCTTCTTGAAGGCAGGAACTACTTTTTTGTCTTTTTTCGTATCCTCAGATTTTAGCACGGTATTTGGCATATAGTAGGCACTTAATAAATGTTTATTGACAGAGTGACTAGACAGATAAAGGATGTCCCAAACATTTAAGTGCCATTTTAAAAGCTTGAAATTATAACTAAAATGGCTAAATATATCCAAATATAATAACCTATCCCAGTCTTCCAATTTAATAGCCTAAAATGCTACTTGGATTTTTTGAGACATTTTGTACATATACACAAGTTCCAGTGCTTTTAGTCAATTAGTGAACTGAAAGAAACAGATCTTATTTTCATTTTAAAAATGGTTTCTGATGTTACTGTTAAATCAGAGTTCCTCTCTGTATAATAAAATAATACTTATTTTTAAGCAAATTATTTTTTCCTATTTATCACCTTTACAATCCAGTAATACTTTACTGTACTAGTCCCTTATATAGACAATTCTTTGCTAACAAATATCGTTTACAAATATCTCATGTATATGAATAAATGGAAGAAATGACATTGTTTGGAATTCTAATCTTTGAACCCCAGTTCAAAATAACTAGGGAATTGATGATCTAGGTTCTTCAGAGACTCCCATGATTCAAATACACTTCTAAGGTAATCTTTTCAAAGCTTTATTTATTATATTTATATTTTGTTGAACATTCCCTACAATCGATCTCCCACATGCCACTTGAACATCCCCAAGGTTTTAGTTACTATCTCCAATACAAATGGATAAAGATGTTTTCTATTATAAAAAAATATGATAAAGAAGACTTTGCTTAGCAAAATAGCCATGCATCTTGTTTTAAATTCCTATTACCACTTTTTAAGTCTTTGAGGCTTTTATGCAAGAGTCCTCATTGCCACTCACTGCTAAGGAACACACTCTTTATGAAGAGAAGAGAAATATGCTTTGAATATGTTTTGCAAAAAGAAACTCTATATATGAGGGCTATATTGTTAGGTACATTTGATTATACTCCAGTTACATTATTGGATGAAGAAGCTTTTGTGGACTGACCTAGAAATCTATTGTCTATTTACAACATTTTTAAAATGGAGACTTTCCAAGTTCCCAAAAAATTGACTTATAAATCAACTCTTAGAATACAACTCACCCATTAGTTGTGATGACCTGTGTCCTGACTACCTTAATTTGTACTTTTCTCCTGGTTTAACAATATATCTGCTACAAAATATACATTTTAAAGTAGTTACTTAGCACATATTGCCAGAAGATGTATATTTTGTCATGATTTTGACTATCTAAAAATGTTACATATAACATTAATAAGTAAATGTACATGAAAATCACAGCCTAGTTTCTTCCTTTCCTCTTCCCTACTACCAGAATTTCAAATTAGAAAGATCAGGCTAGTAATTTTCCAATTAGTGGAAATGTCTCTTAAGTAATAAGATATCCTTTTGAAATACAGTAAGTTTACTTTTTGGACTGAGATTAAATCCTATGGGAAGACCACATTATTTTTTTTTTCAATCATTAAGCATGTTGGAGTTGAGAATTTTTAGAGATATGCTGTTTTAATACAGCTTTTACAAAACCACATTTTTAAAAGGCATCAAAATGTTAATATTTTTCTTTCTTTTTATTGATATTTTTTGGTAATTTGACATAAATTGACAATATTTATTTTTATTTAGCTGTCTTGAAAACTCTTTTTTAAAGCTTACTTTATCTCAAGATCTTTGACTGTTTTTAAGCTATTTTTATTTACATATTAAGAAACTTTGCATATCTTTTTACATCATCACTATTCAAAAAATCTTCTAAGTTTCTTTATAAGATGACTACCTCATACAGCATGTCAAGTATAGTTATTTTCCTTCTTACTCAATTCAAGTGGTTACTCATGGCAGCAAAGACTGAAGGTTTTTGTTTGTTTGTTTTTTTTTTTAAGAAGGAAGGGGGCTTTTTGGCTCTGAGTCATTGTTGATGTCAGGGAGAGAGCATTGTAAATCTTTGTCTAGTACTGAAGAAACCTGAAGGTGATTTTTGAGCATCTTCCACTGTCTAAGAAGCACAAAATATCCTCAAGGCATTATCAGTAACAATAAGCAATTTTCAAAGATTAGAGAAAGTTGGAACTTGAGCACATCAAGTCTTAAAATTTATTTCCCAAATCTACCGAAAAATATCAAAGAGTATGTGGTGGTGGAGGAAATCTGCTTGAAGAATTAGAAATCTTTGCTATCTAAATAAATAAGTCAAAATACATGAATATAAAAAAACCTGTAAGAATATTTTCTTCCTAGGTAATGCAATTTTCAATGAATCATTGACAAGTAGTATGAAAGCGTATTTAAGAAACACATCAGGGGTGGCTAGGTGGTGCAGTGAATAGAGCACCAGCCCTGGAGTCAGGAGTACCTGAGTTTAAATACGGCCTCAGACACAACACAAAAAACTAGCCGTGTGACATTGGGCAAGTCACTTAACCCCAACTGCCCTCCAAAAAGAAAAAAAAAACACATCCAAATACTTGAAAGAGAGGAGAAATAGAAGGACCAGTTTAGTCATTCCATATTCCACATAGTAATTATAAAACTAATCTTAGAAACAAATGAAGAGTTTCAATATTTCAAGTCATCCTTTGTCTTTCCTATTGTCAAAATAATGCTGAGTTTTAGGCAGCCTAGTAAGAAAGAAATGTATTTCTTCCTGAGGTCATATTGTCTGTGTCATGCTGACATATATATGTCTGTGTGTGTAAAATATCTGGGTGCCATATGAACATGAATTCATACAAATATTTATGTATACATACTTTTTTTTCTTCCTAGACGAATAGCATGGTTTCTCCCATCCTATTTCCATTCTTTTCTCATACTTATTCTTTAAGATTTCATGGTAAAGATTGACTCAAATTAATACCATCGTCAATCTAATACACTGCAGATATATTCAGTGTTAATATTGGAAAGGAAAATGATTTTTAAATAATAAGTTCATTAGTAGTGAGAAAAATACTTTCTTCTTTTTTCTTCTTGTTTTTCTTCTTCCTGTTGCTTTTCTCCTTCTTCTTCTCCTTTTTCTCCTCCTCCTCCTTCTCCTTCTCCTTACTTTTTCTTCTACTTTCTCTCTCATGCATAGAAATATACAGCACACACACACACACACACAAAGTAGATATATAGATATGGATATATAATCAACACATTGAATGGATAATCACTTTCTAAAGAAGAGTGGGTAGAAAGTCTACATATTTTTCATGATTGATATCTTTGTCAGTTTAATATGGAAAGTAATACAACAAAATGGAAAGAGTTGTAGTATAGCACAAAACAATGAATTTCAAATTATCTAATATTTAAATGCGACATTGGATGTTGCTCTGGAGAACAGTAATGTCTCACTAATTCTTCCTCTCCTCTCCCTTCTGGTAAAAAATTGGACCATAGTTTTGCCACCGGTAGCACAGGGAATCTCAGAAGAAGTAGAACTTCAATTGACTCAGGAATCTTCAAGACGTATATAATTGCCTTTAGTTCACATTTTAATATCTTATTTGGGAGAATGATATTCATAAAACTAGGGAGTGTCTTGATGTCATTCAGGGAAGATGTCTTTTAGCTGCCTATTGCAGGACTGGAACCTCTTGTTTTATATAGCATATAATTTTTTAAGTGAAACAAAGCAAAACAAATAAACTCTTAGACCTGTCCTAACTCTGATCTCTAGTAATGAAACAGGTTGCCAGACAAAGGGGGAAGAACTCATTTACAAAAGTGAATCAGACTTACAAATGACCATCAGGCTTGGGAAAGAGAACAACAGTGGATAAAAAACTAAATATCTTTTCCAAGGAGGAAGAAGGGGAGTAGAAATTTACCAGGTCCCAGTGCAAAGCAGGCATACTAAGGGAAACAGAAAGTTTTTGCCAGACAGATCACTTCCTGAGTAGATCAATGAGCCAAATGAAGCTTTGCAATTGTATCAGTTTGGATCAGTGCTTTTTACTTACAATAAGCTCATTGTCTAACCAAAACTTCTCTCCACCTTATGAAGTTCAACAGGTTCCAGAAACTTCTTTGATCTTCAGCACAACTTCCACTTCCCATAATTTTTAAATCCTCCTTTCAACTAGAAAAATCTATACTTTTCATCAGTATCCCAGTTATATAGATCTACTTGAGTCTGCTAGGTGACAAATGAATAGAACACTGGGTGTGGAGTCAGAAGCATAAATTCAAATCCTGCCTTAGACACTAATTAGCTTTGTGCCTTTGGGAAATTAACATGGCTTGCCTCAGTTGCTTCAAATGTAAAATGGGGTAAAAGTAGAACCTGCCTCCTTGGGTTGTTTTGACTATTTAAATGTGACAAAATATGTAAAATACTTATGACAATAGCTGCCACATAGAAGGCACTATATAATTTATTATTTTTGTTGTTATATTACTTTGCTAGATCCAGTAAGAGATAAACAAGTAGCCTAAAACCATAGAGTTATTTCAGATTTAGTTTCCTTATCTGTAAAATAAGGGGATCAGATAAAAATATTTCTTAAAGTTCCTTTACAATTCTGTCACATTTGCTGTTACTGTTGTTAACATAGGTCAGATTTTTTAATACCTTGATTAACTAGAACACAGACAAGAGCATATAGTTCTTTTTTAAGGCTTCTGTGCTACTTCCACTGAAACAAATGCATTGTCCCCTTGAACTAGATTCAATTCACAATGTTGGAGAGGATTCTTAGACTCTCAGATATTATTGACACATTTTATGCATAATTATAAATAGCCTTAATTATATGATTTCCCGGAGTGCTGCTTTTGAATCAGGTTGTTTATAGATTAATTATCAATGACAAATTTGCCATTAGTCCTAAATTCAAAATCTTTGAAGTTGTACTAGGAGAGGCTAGTATCATTCCCTCAGGTTTCCTCAAGATGGTGGAACCTTGAAAGTAGCATCTTTTGTAAGAATTAAATAGGCAACCATTCATTCTGTGGATAAGCCCAGCCCAAGTCTCTGTGGCAATTTCTTTAAGTTTGATGGGTTAGCATGAGTATAAATAGCAATTGTTGTCTCCTCTGATCAGAATCTCTGAAGGTTTTCCCCTCCCAGATTGATATCTTTGGGATGATAATTTGAGCCAAATTTTGTCTCAATTCTTACTTAGGCCTTAATCATTGAGCATATGTTGCCCCAGACAAACTGAGACCTGCAAAATATCTTAAATTAGAAAGGACATCTTAACCCACTGCATCCTGGGCTATCTCCATTTGTCTTGAGCTCTGTCTTCCCACAGGATTCTAATGACTCCAGAGGAGAAAGAGAGGCTGCAACTTTTTGCATGTCTGCTTCATTCAAATCCAATTTATGTAAAGACTTCATGCTTCTGATATCATTGATTATCTTTCAGAATGAAGGATGAACAACAGAAACATATTAATTTAGATCTCTTAAATGAAGCAAAATTTCCTGAATATAGCAGGGGACCATAGATTTAGATACCTAAGCTGGTAATGCTAGGCATCTGTTTTCCCAACATTAGTTGGGAAGTGTTAAGGTATAAGTATATACATAGCTGTCCATTAACAAGGGTGTCTATCTTCTCGAGGCTCAGTGAACTAGCTCCTGGCAGGAATTAAAAACCTGGGAAGAGAAGAGGAAAAGTTGCTGAGAGTAGATCTGTGATAGTTAACATTCAGTTTTATAGAATAAGAAATCATGACTTAGAGGGATAATATGCTAGACTTGAAGTCAGTATCATCTTGGTCTAAATATTACTTTTGATATTCAAAAATTATTTATTCTGAGTAAGTTATTTGAATTATCAGTGCCTCACACAGAATTCATCCACTAAACATTAAGATCATTAATGATTGCTTTGCATTAGTGTCCCTCTGCAGATTCAAGTATAGATATGTGAACTGGAGGGCCCAGATTGTTGTCTTCCTCTCCCATAGTGGGCAGAGAGCATATCTACAGGTGACTCTTCCTCTCTTCCTCTCAGTCACAAACACAAGAAAAACAAAGTCTCATGGGCATTGAAGACTGACAGATTTTCAGAGAGAAAAAGAATATATCAGATCATTGAGTTCTGCAGCCTCATTTTACAAAAGAAGACACTGAATTGCATAGAAATTTCTAGGTTGATATAACTCCTGTGTGGCAGATGTAGTACTGGAAACCAGGTCTCCCAACTACTGGTCCACTTCTGCATTCTTTATTCTCTCTAATTCCCTTCCCTGACAGTGGAAGAACAGTACCTAGTGAAAGATACATGGTTACTTGAATCTAGTCTCTATCACACGACTGCAGATAGCAAAAATTAACGTTCAAAATAGAGATATTGTTGAAGTAGAAAGACTGTTTAATTTTATAATTTTTTGTGATTTATTTTCTTTCTTTTTCTTCCATTTTTTTCATACTCTTCCCACCGATCAGTGAGTATTCTCTTTAATTAGCTTGGACTCAGGACCAACATACCACTTCTTAGCTATATCCATGCTATGGCTCTTTGCACTCCTCTCCACCATTAACCAGGAATTTGGTCTTCCATCTTATTGGGTTGTTTCCTTTAATTGTGCCTTCACTATCCTGCCCAGCCTGGTCATCCCCAGGCAATGTTGCCTGAGTTCCAGTCTTCCTCTACATAACAGAACTCTACCCATGTTATACTGGGAACTGATTGTTGATCAGTTACATAACTTAGTCTTGTACATAATAAACCATAGCCAGCCA
Organism: Pseudocheirus occidentalis; assembly: GCA_028646575.1. NCBI lineage: Eukaryota > Metazoa > Chordata > Mammalia > Diprotodontia > Pseudocheiridae > Pseudocheirus > Pseudocheirus occidentalis. The sequence continues at coordinate 3,841 of JAQQSW010020281.1, read as the reverse complement.
TTTTTATGCTATGCTACTTTGTCATACTGCTTTTCAAATACTAGCTCTGAGAATATTAATCAAGTTAACATTATAAAGTTAAAACTGCTGGAAAAAAATTTTGTCAGTCAACTACCCAATGATTTCAACCACCATTCTTTCTTATTGAACTGTCCAATGAGTTCTTCTCTTGCACTCTTTTGCTAAAATGAGGGGAACTCCTATCAGAAAATGTAAGTTTCTGAAGTGCAGGAACTATCTTGCCTGCTTGTTTTTCTTTTCCTAGCACTTAAGAAAATTTCATGCAAAAAAGTTAACACTTAAAAAACAACAATTGTTTCTTAACTAATTCAGTCATTTATTCAATCTCTTTCTATTCATTATTGTCATCTGTCCTCTTTTTTCTTACTCTTCTTTCCCCATTTTCTTCTATTACTTTTTTCCTCCTCCCAAATAATATTTAAAGTATTTATTCAAATATAGATATAACACCTTTAGATGGTATTTTGAATAAGTTATGCCTATTCAAATTTGAATTTAATTGAAATTGAATAACCCAGGTGCATTATGACTTTATGTGATTTGTGATTTTTTTCATCACAGAACAGGTAAAATAAGAACTTCTTTATTTATGAAGTCTCATTAAACTTCAGAGTATGTGGGTAACTTCTATAACTAGAGATTTAGAATGTGTGTGTGTGTTTATGTGTGTGAAAAACCAAACATTATTGAAAAGGACAGTGAATCACACAAATTAATAAAAAGAGAACATGTCTCAGTACCAGAATATATATGGATAATGAAAAAATAGAAATAAGCTCCTTGATCATGAATTTGATATCATAGAAAGAATAATAGAAGATATGGAGTGGAACATAGAGGGCAGGTCTCAGGGTTGTGAGAGTGAGAGAGAGCCAATTTGGTTATAGTCATGCTCATGGACAGAACAAGTAGAAAGGCTTGGCATTCTGAGGGTTCAGTTTCAGGAAATATAAGGAGTTCCAGGAGTGTAGAAGGCACAATAGAATGGTAGATATGAATGTCTAGATGTCTGCATGGCATTTTGGCAAAAGAAGTGGCAAGACCTCATGTTTTAGAAGATAGGCACTAACATGAATGTCATCTGCAATCTTATCCCCTTGGATACAAATAGTTATATACCACTGAGTGTCTCATTATTGAAGAAAAAGTCAATATTCCTCTTCACTATCCCTACCTCAAGGTTCCAGTTTCTGCCCTTTGCTCTCATTACCTTCTCAGGATTTAAGAAATGTAAAATGTTGGAATGAGGGAATAAAGACTCAAGTGAAATTACAAATGACAGTACCAAACTGAGTCAAAACCTTGACTCCTCAGTGTTTCTCAACTACTACACCATATTCAGTTATCAATGTCTGTTTTATCTTTGCAACATCTCTCAAATACAAGACTGTCTCTGCTCTAATACTGACACCACTGTGCATAGGTCATCATATCCTCCTTTCTAAGCTACTGCAGTAACCTGCTAGTGGATGTACTAGCCTGAAGTCTCCTCACTCTAATCCATCATCAAAGTATTTTCTTTGACTATTCCCCATGAATGTAATGCTTTTCATCATCTCTACTTAACCCCTCCAAGTCCTCCTTTAAATCTCAACTAAAATCACATCTTCTACAGGAAGTCTTTCCTAAATCCTCCTAATTCTAGTTCCTTCCATCTCTTATTCACTCCCAATTTACTCTGCATTGAGCAGAGTAGTATTTATACTACACTGAAAAACAATTAATGCTTATCTCAACAATTCTGTTTCTAACTTTTAAAAATATAGTCTAATGTGTGCTTTTGGGGTATTTTATCTTATCAAAAAGGCATTTGTTTAATTTGGCATAACTTTGAAAACTATTAAGAAGATGTTGGAAATTAAGCCAACAGTTTTATATTTTTAGAATTAGTATACTTGAGCGAAAATTGTGGTCTTTTAGAATATATCCACTAAGCTAAGGAAAAGTAGTAAATAAATTTAATTGAAGCAAGCAGTATCTGTCCTATGAATTACTGCTTGTAAGGTGTTTATTTCTGCACAGTTGTACTTTTAAGATCATCAGTTTTATAAAGTGGAGCTGAATGAAACCTTGGAGATTATCAAATCCAAACGTTTTGTGTTACAGATGTAGAAAATAAGGCACAAAGGAAATAAATATATTTTCATTTATGTTTCCTTCTCTGTAGTGGCAAGCAAACAAGTACTTAGCTCCTTGTTTCTGTTGAGCCTTGCCTGTTATTATATAATGTCTTTTTTAAGAAACAGAACTTGTGAAACCCAGAGAGAAAGGGATTTGCCAACAACAGGAAGAGGAAGGAGATAAGAAGAACAGGGAAGAGCTAGTGATCATATAAAAGCAGAATCACAAGCTGGGAGAGAGCAGAACCAAGAAGGGGACACTTGTGGTGGACAGTGCTCTGTTTGTCTCTTATGTCTGTGTTGATTTGTGTTTGTAATACTTTGCACAGGAGCCCTATGACCTTACAAGAAGTCATGAAGGAGGATTTTCTTGTTGTCTGTTTACAGAAGTCCTGGAGAAGGGTTTCAGAGGTCCCGGGACTATACTGCTGGTTTGTGTTGACTTGTCAGAAATTGTTTGTGGGTCTGTGCTAATTTCACAGGCAGTTAGTGAATTGATGATGGTGCCAGCCATGTGTGAATGTTGTTTTGGCTCTGTTAAGCTTTGTCTTCTCAGAAACAGAAACTGAGAAAGGCTTGAGGTGAATTAGACACTGTGAGGTTCAATATAGAATGGGAGCTGGAGAAGGAACTGGAAGAGGAGCTGAATGAGGAGGTGAAAGCTTCCTGCCTGTTGATCAAGGGAACAGTTGGGTAGATTCAGGCAAGAGCTGGACTCTTGGAAGAGGAACCACGGAATCTGGGAGACGGCCTTTAGCCAAGATTCTTAATATGACTGAGAAGATCGTGATTTCTTGTGGCCTGGGGTGGGAGAACTTTGTAGGCATGGACCTTGTACACTTTAATGATTACTGATTTAAGGATGATTGGAAACTAATCTCCAATCATGAAGAAGACTTTTTGACCAAAGGATTAAGACAATATGACATAGTGGTGCGAAATCCTTGACCTTTCTACTTTGTATCCCTTAAGGAGGGTTTGTATGGCTTAACTTAATGTGCTTAAAGATGCTTGAGTTAAGGACTTACTGAATGATATCTTTTGTTTAAAACTATTCAGCCACTTTAGTAATAAATTGTTATGTCCTATCATTGTGAATGCTGTATTTTGGTTTCTGTGAATGTATTACCTTGGTTTATTGCTGAATAAATAGAGATCACACTATACTGTGTGATCAGAACCTTAAAACTATTCACAGCAGTAGTCCTCTGAAGAGATGCTCATCCTTGGCTTTACACCTTTCTGCTAATTTTATTTTATAGATATCAATAATGTGGTGTGATATATTTGAAATTATTCACTTGCAATTTATATATTTACACATAAAAATAAGTTTATTAAAATCAGAAGAAATAGGAACAAAAATCACAATATGAATCAAGATTCATTTTAGTCAATGAATGTATATTTAAAGCTATAAATAGATATCTTTATCTATCTCTATATGTATATGCACAATACAAGCCTAAATGATGCCTAAAATATTACCATATAATTACAAAGGATTAATTTTAATGAGTAAATATATTTTGTGTTTATTGCAACCTAGATAAAATGTGTTTACCTTATTAAAATAAGGTGTATTCAATTTCATGATTAATATAATTTTGAGTGCATTTGCAATAATTTCATTGATTTATTTTTAAATAGTGATAATTTGTATTTATTTAAAAGACTTACTTATCAATTATAAAGATCTT
>JAQQSW010020280.1:0-10885 GCA_028646575.1 Pseudocheirus occidentalis | reverse complement strand
GGGAAATATAATCAGTCTTTCACAATATGTCCATTGTGGAGATGTTCTGCATAACTATACATGTACGATCTGTATTGAACTGCTTGTTTTCCAGTGGGGGTGGGTGATGAGGGAGGAAGGGAAAGAATTTAGAATCTAAAGTTCTATAATCAAATGTCAAAAAAATATATATATATATACATATATATATATAATTATTATTATTTACATACAACTGGGAAATAAGATATACAGGCACTGGGATAGGGAGATCCATCTTGCCCTACCGGAAAGTCAGAGGGGTGATGGGGGAGGATATAGAAGAGAGCAGATTGGGGGAGGAGGTATACAGTGGGATCACTGTTTGGGGGGGGAGGTGGGGAAAGACAGGGAGAAAATTTGTAACTCAAAATCTCGTGGAAATGAATAATGCAAACTAAAAATAAACAAAAGTTAATTAAAAAATAAAACAAATACCAAAAGAAATCTTTTTAAATTGCAGTTTAGAATGTTACAAAAAGTATGAAAAAATTATTGTTCCTTCCTTGTAACACTGCTCCCCTTGTACAAATGAAGATTGGGGCTTTTAATTTTTATATTTATCAAACAGGGGTCTGATAGCATTCTGTCTCTATCACAGATCTGCAACCTCTCACAGATGGCTAAATGAAGCCGAGGGCTAGTGAGGACAGCGCTGTGCTTACAGAAATTACTTAATAGATGTTTGCTGAATGTGATTGGCTGGGCAGACGGCGGGGTGGTGGATGTATAAAATCACTGCTATTTTTTTCCTATCCTTTTACTCATTCATCTCATGAGCACTCTTTGCCATTAGTGAGCAGGCAGAACTGAGAGCCTCACTCCTCCCCTCCCCGCTGCCACACGCCTGCTTCACTTGCTATGGTGCTCTCAATTCCTAGGATTGCTGGATATTTGGCAGACCACTGGACCTTGCTCAACAGCTCAGGGTGATTTACTTTTTCTAAAAGGACAGGTTTAGGGGTAGCTAGGTGGACAGTGAATAGAGTGCTGGCCCTGGAGTCAGGAAGACCTGAGTTCAAATCCAACCTCTGATACATAACACAAAAACTAGCCATGAGACCTTGAGCAAGTCATTTAACCCCAACTGCCCTGCCTTCCCCCCTCCAAAGAACAAAGAAAAAAAAAAAAGCATTACTTCTATATGCCCAATCTGAAAAATGGTAAGAACCTGTCTCTACTTCAAAGTCTATTTAAAGCAACTCCATTTGATATTCTGATCAACAGAGATTTGAGACTGCTAAAACAAAGCCTTCAGACTAGAACAGAACTTGGATTTAAATGTCCCTCAAATTTAAAAAGTTTTTATTCTGAACTTAATACCAAATAAAACGGACATTTGTATATGAAAGGTAGCATAGAAAAAGATTACACATAAAACTATGAATCTCTCCAGGTTCCTTTTCCTTTTAATAAATATATTTTTAAAATTCAACATGTAACTTTCAAAGCTGTCCAGTTTGCATGAGTTTCCATCTGGCCTTCCTATTGTCTTCCTCCACGCATTTCTAAAAAATTCTTCAATAGTTCTCCTTTTTTTTTTTTTTTTTTAGCAACTCCTCTATCAACAGTTTTCCTCTTCCTTCTTTCCTACCATTGAAAAATAAGAAAAAAACTCTTATGACATATATAGATATACATGCACATATTTTATATATATGTATACATACATACATATACATACATGCATACATATACCCACACATACACACACATATAAAATAAGCACACAAATATGTATATATCAAACAGATTTCCACTATGGCTAAGTCTGATAATGAATTTCTCATTCTAGTGACCTTAAAATTCAAAAGAAATCTGACCAAAAGATTTTGACATTCTTTTTCTCTTTGTATGTTTTAAGATGAGTTTAATAAGTGCAAGAAATAAAAGCACTTATGTATACTAAAGCTGCTACAGCTCTTTCAGAAGCAAACTAACACTTTAGTCTATATATGTGTAACAGGGATAAATGGGGTGATCTCATTTGATGGTGTTATAATGTCTACATCAGCAAATTGCATGTTACTCAGGCCTGTGAGGTACCTCACTGTTATCTAGGTTGGGCTCACTCCTCAAATGTGAAAAGACCAAAAACATTGAAAGCTGCAGTCTTGAGTTGTGAGCTAACCTAAGCACATGAGTTTTCTTCACTTGTTGTTCTGCCAACTTCCTTTAAGCATACTGCTGCTCTCCGCTGTAGTTTTTACTGAGTGCAGTGGGAAGAGTTGGGTCAGTTGTGAAATATTTTATCATTTATGTGTTTGTTTGCTTTAATATATGAGTTACGTATATTATTATTTATTGCATCTTATCAAGTAAACACTTATATTTAAGATCTAAAAAGTGTGATTATTTGGAATGGCTGATAGTGGAGTTAGAAAAAATACTGGATGGGACCTCAAGAACTATGGTGGTGGGTAGGGGGAGTCTATTTCCCCTCAAGAGGGTTACTCCTAGGACCACAAGAAAGTTTGAGTGTAACTCTGTGGCAATGATGATCTCTCTCTGAGAATTTAGGCCCACCAGGCATGAAAGGAGGTTGGAGGAGCTCCAAATAAGGGTACTGTCCTATGAGTAAAGTATTTAAGCTTTAGTATATGTGTGAAGTCCACTCTTCATAACATTAAAACAGTTCCCATACAAATTGGGCATCACTCCACATAGTTAACAAAGAGATCCAAGTCCTCAAACCTATACTGCAGATCGTTTTCTCTTCAAAACTGTCCAAATCTCCCACATGTACAAAAATATTTATAGCAATTCTTTTCTGTGGTGGCAAAGAACTGGAAATTGAGGGGGTGCCCATCATTTGGGGGAATGGCTGAACAAGTTGGGGTATATGAATGCAATGGAATACTATTGCGCTTTAAGAAATGATAAGCAGGCAGATTTCAAAAAAACCTGGAAAAAACTTACATGAACTGATGCTGAGTGAAATGAGCAGAACCAGGAGCAGACTGTACGCAGTAATAGCAACACAGTACAATGGCCAGCTTGGATGGATTTCACTCTTCTTAGCAACACAATGATCAGAAAGTGCCATCCACATCCAGAGAAAGAACTACGGAGTCTGAATGCAGATGAAAGCATACCATCTTCTCTTTTGTGTGTGTGTTTTTTCCTTCTTGTGGCTTCTCCCTTTTGTTCTGATTCTTCTTTTATAACACGACTAATGTGGAAATATGTTTAATATGACTGTACGTATGTATGTAGATATAGATATAGATATAGATATAGCCTATATCAGACTGCTTGCTGTCTTGGGGAGGGGAATGCAGAGTGAGGGAGGAAGAAAAAAATTTCTAACTCAAAATCTTAAAAAGCAAATGCTGTAAACTATCTTTACATGTAATTGGAAAAAATAAAAAATACATGTGAAAGCTATTTCTTCATACACTTGTATGTTTTAGTAGGACATGTTAAAGTTCTCTTTCTAATTATATTAGCTATCAAAATGTTCACCTCACAAAAGCAGCAATATCATATTCTCTGACAGCTAATGTACATTTATTTCTTTATACAAAGACATTTTTCCTGCCCTTTTCATCACAGCGTTATTTTATACACGGCAATCCCTTAGTTGGAGTCCATTTACTCTTATTTTATATACAATTCTAACAAGTTTGGTTATCTTCAAGCCCAGAAGACATTAGAAGCAGGAAGGAGTTGCTCTAGTCAGGTACCCTAAAAGGACTGGGAAGTGACAGCTAGCAGCTTAATGGCTTAAAATGAGCTTAATGAGCTTAAAAAAGCTCATAAACTAAAAAAGTACAGCAATGTGGATCCATTTGTGTGCAGGCAAACTGTAGTCACACTTCAATATGCCCCATTAGGAGTAATGTTCCTAATGATGACTTTGAATCATTAAGAAAAGGTTAGATTATGTTACGGGATACAGATTAGACTTTAAATTTACAGGAAAAACTGAAGGGTCCTTTGAGATAATCTAGGCCAGTCCTCTCATTTTACAGATGAAAGAATTGAGACATAAAGGAATTAAATGATATTCAGTTTAATAAAGTGGGGAACTTCATTATATGCCTTAAAAATATTCATATCCAAAATCACTAAAATAAGGTTTTTCATATTTAAAGTAAATAAATTCTTAGCTACAGGAAAACCCTGAGAGTTCTTGACATATGAATTTGGTTTTGTTATGTTAAAAACCTTGTTATGACACTAAGGCTGAGAAACAAGAATAGCACTCATGTTATCTGTCATAATAAACTTCTACTGTTAGGTTCTGTAGGCACTAAGATTCATTTATACAGACACTAAAGCTTTATTAGAGCTGATTTTTTTCTAGCTCCTTTTAAAAAATTAATACGTGCAGTCATTATAAACTAGCCATCTCTACTGTTATTTCAACAACCACTGGGAATATTCTGGGTTCTTCTTAGCCTGAAAATTGGACCAAGATCTCTTGGACAAAAACTTATTTTAACTAAGGATATACTTAGGAATCTTAAATGCCCAAGTTAAGCAATTAAGACCCACAATGAGGAAACTGCTTAGTTTACTTTCCATAGGTCTGCTGAAACTTCAGAGAAAACTCTAGGGGAAATCTCCACAAAACATTAAGTTAAGATTACTGGACCATCACATTCAAAAGCCTAATGTTATTGTTAACTTTTCCCTTTCTTTTTCTCCTTTTATTCAATCCGTTATCAAGCCCCGCTGATTCTTCTTTTATAATGCCTTTTACATTTATTCCCTCATCTATTCCCAATATTATCACTAGAGTACAGACATTTATTTTAACCTGCCTGAACTAATGCAATAAGTTTTTAGGCCTTCTGGACTCCACTTAGGCCCTCCTACCACTGTGAGTAGTATTTTATTACCCTTAAAGGCCCATAAAGTTTTAGTTAGACATTATCTCCACAGAGCCTAATATCTGGCAGGCACTTTGATGACTTTGAGATGAATCACTCAAAGCTAAAGGAGTTTAAAATATCTGACCTCTAAAGTCCCTTACAGATTTAAATCTAAGATCTTATAATCCTGTCTTATTTTGTTCTTATTGGGTTATCCCATCCTCCCTTGCTTACCTATTTTCCTCATAATTTTCCCTTTTTCCTAATGTCTGTTCCAAATCTATGACTGTAAATAATAAATCTGTATAAACATAACCTTTTCTCAAGTTAACATAATTAGATCTGGTAATTTCTTTAGTAATGTAATGACCAAGACAGCTTAAAAATTAATTTATCAATAAGTTTGGCAAACCAAATGTACTCTTTTAGTGACTGCAAAAGCAAGATTAAATCTGCTTAATTAAATAAAATTGTGTTTTACTTCAACGGTATTAAGTTAATATTAAGCTGTCCCAGACTGTCCCAGTCCTTTTTCACCTCTGCCTTTTAGTGTCCTTAGCTTCCTTTAAGGTTCAACTCAGGTGCTACCTCCCACTAGAAATCTTTTCTTATTTCTTTGGTTCTAAGTGCTCCCCTCTTTTCAAATAATCTTATATTTGTGTTTAAATGTTATATACCTCTAGTGAAATGGAAGCCCCTTGAAACAAAGGTAACCGCGTAAAAAGTTTTTCTGCCTGTTTCTCTTTACTAATCCCCTCCCGCCATCCCCAATACATTCTTCATGCATATTAGACCGGTGATGTCACGGCTCTCTTCAGTGATCCCTTAGGGCCTATCCAATGAAGTTTAGACTCCTTTGCCCTACAATTAAGTCCTTCACAATCTGGTACTTGAGTGCCTTTCAGGACTTATCTGATATCACTCCCTTCTCCTCACTTAAAGCTTCAGTGGAGCTAGATCATGATCTGTCCCCAGACATGCCCCGGTTTCCTCCTTTCTTGCTTTTGCTCAGGACATCCCCAACCTTGGAATGTACTCCTTTCCTCTCGCTGATTATCTATCAGTCCTTTAAAGCCCAACTTAGATGCCACCTTTTCAAGGAAACCCTTCTTGACCTTTTGGTAATGGCTATTCTCCTTGGACCTCACATAGCACTTTATTTTGTGCCTAATTTATCTACTATGAAACGCTGTATATTACAGTGGAACAATGGAACGTGCCCTGGACTTGGAGTAAGGAGGCCTAGGTTTGAATTCTGACTCTATCACCATACTTGCATAACTGTGAACAAATATAACTTGTGTGACTTTCTCTAAACCCATTCCCTCACCTGTAAAAAAAGGAGGCTGAACAGAACGACTTCTTTCTCTAGTCTTGTCTAGGTCTACATCTATCAGCCAAGACCATAAGTTCTATGAGAGCGGGGTCTCATCTAAGCTTTAGATTTCCTCTAATGCCGTCACCTGGGCTGAATGAAGACTATCACACAGAGAAACTTCTGGGAACAAAGGGGGCTGATTGTATAGGGAAGGGTAAGACTGTAGCACAAAAGGAAGTGAACAATACCTACTGATTGTCATATAGAATGACCTGGTAAAAGTAGTTCTTTGTTTCAGATAAGCCCATTCTATATTTAAAAAAAAAAAAAAGAGTTCCCTGAAGATTCTGATTCTCCATGATTATATCAAGGTTTCTGCTTCTCTACAATACAATGATAGCCCCCAACATGGAAACAGGGTAACTATGAACCATATATATGTATGGATGTAGGAAGAACAAACGTATTTCTACTTATTTATGAATCTCTCTGTATGTTTATATATGTCCTAAGTGTGCTAGGATCAACTGAGCTTCATATTCCAAAGACCCATGTTAGTTTGTAAAACAAATTACAATGATCAGATATTTACTTGCATTTGTTTTATTTCCTCCTTTCTCTGGTCTCTTGACAATGGCTAGTTTGGGGCCCTGCTGATTTTAAAGCCAGCAGAGTTAAATCTTGTTTCATCCCTGTAGGGAAGATTAAAAATACTATTACATACCTGTGGACAAATAAACCCTGCCCCATACATGATGCTCCTCATAGAAGAAGAAAAGGCATCTTTGGGGATGAGGTTATCTGCAAAGATCATCATGAAGTTGCTGAAGAAGGTTAAATGAAAGACTTGGAAGAAATTCATTGCCAAGAAAAGCACAAAGTTTTTCTGGGTTAATATCTCTTTGGTCAACAAGATGACCGAGGCCCAGGAGAGTTCCGATTTACTTTCTGAGATATTTGTTTCTCTGGGGCTTCCTTTAAGTTCATAGTGACTCACACTATAAATACCAGTATAAAAAAGGCAGGCAGCAGCAAGAACAGCAATGACAATGGAAAAAGCCTGGAAATGGGGTAAATTTTCCATGTTATCAGAGATAAGGCCACCAAAAAGTATGCTGGTAGATCCCACTAGCGATGCCACTTGGTTATATTTAACCAGCTGAAGTCGGCTCTCGTGTTGAGTGGAAATTTCTGCAAATAGGGCACACTGGGCTAGCTGCACAAAAGTCAACATGCCATCAAAAGCACATAAGGAAACCACAAGCTGAAGCCCACTCAGCCAGTCACCTTCTTGGTACTGTTTCCAAGGGAACCAAGGAAGTAGGAAAGCCAATGCATAGAAAGGAGCACCATACAAGATAGCAATCTGACGTCCTGAACAACAAGATGCCTTGGCATTGTCTTGAAAATATCCAAAAAGAGGGTCATTAAGAGCATTCCAGATCATAAAAATTACCTAGAAGAAAAAAAAAACATGTAAGATTGATTGATCAACACAGAAATAAGCTAAAAGCAGCCCCAAACTTTTTTTTACCCAATGTAACCAAGTATTTATTGTTTAGATTGTATCCCTGGTAGCACAGCAGATGCCAGGGATGTCTTAGAATGGATAGCTGGGTCATTTAAGTATTACCTAGAATAAAAGGAGCCTCAGTTGTCTTGCGCATTGATCAGTAAGATAAAAGCTGTTTTCTAGCAACCGTCTTGGTGATTTGGGTCAGGCTACTTTTACTGAGCCTCTGGGAAACAGTGAAGCATGAAAGGCACTTACAGTAGAAAAAACACTCAACCAAAAGTCAAAGGACATGTGCTCTAATGACATCTCTGACACTAGCTGCGTGGCCTTGGATAAGAAACAGAACGTTTTTGTTTCTCAGTTTCCTCATTTGTAATGAGAACAGGCTGAGCCAGATCATCCCTAAGGCTCTGCTATCACTGCATTCCCACAAATTAAAGTAACACTACAATTTATCAAGGTTTTTTTTTCAGAACCAGCAGGGGGCATGCGTGCTAAACCGCTAAGATTTCTTTGAGATCCGTATTGATACAACTAAGGCGTTAATAACTTTGTTCTTCTATAAATGCACCAGGAAAATTAAGGCACCGATTTTTATTTCCTACAAAGGAATCCTGATGCTATTATCTGAAATGAATGCCAAACTTTGGGGTAGTTTCTGCCATTCTAAATTTTAAGGGTCTGTTCTCACCTATTTCACCCATCTTCTGATGAATGTGCAATAGCTATTAACAGTTTCAACACAATTTATAAATAGCCCTACAAAAGGAAGTCAGTATATCAGTATTTGCTTATTTTGCATATAGAATAATGCCTTAATTATCTAGCCTTATCAGAGAATGACCTATAGAGAAATGATATTCCATTAGGTATTAAAAATGTTCATTTTATCCATTTTTGATGAAAATTCATTGTGTATTTACCTTCTGATTAATTAATAGATTTTTTTTGGTTCCAACTTCTCACCAGCATAGGAACGTCCAGTGAGGAAAAGTCAACGATTGAAGAACAGCAAGTACTCTTCAACTTTGCCTCAGACACTAAGAACTTAAGTGACTTGAGGATCCCAGAGTCAGATATTTTCCAGAGCGGGGGGTTTGAACTCAGATTTAATTCAGAGTATAGCTCTAATCAATATACCCAACAGCCTCTCAAACAATACATATTGAACATAATTCAACGTTTTCTTATTATTCAACATCATTATGATCATGTATTATTATTATAAAACTATAGTTTGATGTAGTCTGGTTTTTGTCATTTTGTTTTTTGCTATTTCCCTTGCTGCCTGCCTCCTGAAATCAATCCCTAAACCCAGTGCCTACTTGTCTGTTGTTTCTAATATGCTACATGCAGGGAAGCCATATAATCAAACTTAAAAAAAGAAAAAGAAAAAGCTTATAGTAATTAAGAGTCAATAAGGCTCTCAAGAAGTCAGGGGTTCTTAACCTATTTTGTGTCATGGACTCCTTTTGGCAGTCTGGTGAAACTCCCTTCTGAGAATGTTTTTAAATGCATTAAATAAAAACACAAGGTTATAATGGAAATCAATTATACTGAAATAAAGTTATAAAATTTTTTAAAAACAAGTTTTTGGAACCCAGGTTATGAAGTCTTGGCTTTGTGATTATTTTGGGGGGGGAGGGGAAGGCAATTGGGGTTAAGTGACTTGCCCACTGTCACACAGCTAGCAAGTATCCTAACACCAGATTTGAACTCAGGTCCTCCTGACTCCGGGGCCAGTGTTCTATCCACTACGCCACCTAGTTGCCCTATTCTTATGATCATAAAGAGTAAAAATTTAATTACAGTACAAAGGCTCTTGTAAGAGTCGTTTCTATTGGTGGGAGGCCTTTTTCTTTCTTATTTATGGTTTCATATGTTACCAATGGGATTGGTAAAAACACAATTGTATAATTGCTAGATGACTTACTATTAGACAGATGGGTTGTTATCGCTTGCAAACATCTGTGTGCTTATGCCAACCAGTTTAGACCTGTTTGATGTATAATGATTACTACTCACTTGGCAAGCATCTTTATTCAGCCTACACAAGTAGGTAATTAGTTTTTAAAAACACTGCCTTACACTGCCAGTTATGGAATTAACATTAGATAACTTGAAGATTTTACAACTAAAGGATTCCAAACTGCTTTCCATAGCGTATACAAACTCCTACAGACTTTCAGGGAAGAGCTCACAGACATGTCCCATTATTTACTACGTTGCTATGGAGGAGAAGCAGCTCTGCTCAAAAGCAAAGGACAATGAGGCAACTCTCTTACCTGAGACTGGTGAAAAGCAGCTTCTGAAATCTTGTATTGCTTCAAAAAAAGCTGCATGTAGTAAAAATTAAAGACGGTGTTCATCATCCCAGTCCCCAGAGTAGTCATGGAATACGCCAGAGCATTGGCATGAACTCTTACAAGCTTCATTTTCCATGCAGAGGACAACTTCTTTCCTTTGTTATAAACAAAAATGAAAAGACTGTCATTCTACAAGTTACTAAAACTATCGCAAAGGCTACGTGGTTAGTAAAGGCATATAATTTTGAATGACTCAGTACAAGACAATATTTTAAAAATGAGCATGGGCATCTTACAATGGATTGAAACTGACTAGATAAGTCTTTATCCCCAAAACGTAAGGAATACAGAAATGCACAGAAAGATCAACGTGAAGTGATACAAAGTAAGCAGAGCCAAAAGAACAATATACACAAATGCAATGGCTGCAACAATGTAAACAGAAAGACCCACCAAAAAAATCAAAAGTGAATATAGCAAAATTATGAACAATAAGTACATTTAAAAGCAGAGACATGAACAGTCACTCCTACCTACTCCCAGCCCCCTTTACAGAGGTGGGAGGCCCACAAGGGTACATTGCACTTATTTTCAGGCTTCTTCAATATATTGATCAGTAATTGATTTTTAAGCTTCTTTTCATTTTTCTTAAAAAAATATGAGATCGTTCTCTGGGAGGGGGAGGGATACTGGGGAAAACTATGGTGAGATAAAAAATACTTTGCATCACTTCATGCTACTCAGTTTTAACAATCTTAATGTGCATAGTGCTTACTCTGAAAGAATATCTTGAAATTACTTTTCGTATTTATAAAATACAACTAGCGTTGGTATGTATGGTACGTGGTATGTTTGTGACAATATATAAAGCTGACCTTTTTTTTTTCTTTTTGGAGGGCAGTTGGGG
>JAQQSW010020279.1:0-10885 GCA_028646575.1 Pseudocheirus occidentalis | reverse complement strand
AATTCAATACAGGCTGTACATGTGTAATTACGCAGGACATCTCCATGGTGGGCATATTGTGAGAGGCTGATTGTATGTCCCTCCTTCCTATCCTGCACCCCCCTCCTTGTTTTGTTCTCTACCATGTCCCTGTCCCTTTAGTGAGGTGAGGCACCCATCTTTGAACATGGCTAATGTGGGACTTTGTTTCCATTGACCACATATTTGTTACAAGGCTTTTGATTTTCTTTTTTCATTTGGGGGGGGAGGGAGTCAGAGGGAGAGAAAATAAATGCCTGTTAATTGAAAAATTAAAAATTTAAATTAAAAAAGGGAGTATTGGTTCTTTAAAAGCTCAGCTCCAGCACCACTCCTGATCCTAGCAACCACTAGCATTTCCCACTGTCTCTGTCAAAGGAACCTGCATTTTCTTCACGTGTATGCACCCCCACATGTATATGTTGTCTCCCTCTATCAAACACGGCCTCCCTCAGGCACAAACAGGCTGTTTAATTTTTGTCTTTATCCTGAGCTCCTAGAACAGTGACTAGCATATAGCAATACTTGATAAATACTCCTTGGTTGGTTGATTGCTTGACTGACTGATTAAAAGTAAGGTTTACCGGACTTAAGACAAGAAGCTGGGCCTTGAGATCTGAGGGTCATGAAAAGAGCCTGAGCAAGAAAGACCTTCAGGCTAAGGACTTGAACCCTGCCACCACCCTTTCCTGCAATATGTCCTGAGGCCCATCACTTTGCCTTCTCATCTTGCTGAGAATAATTATATTTGCTACGTATAACTCAAAGGTACAAAGCTAGGGAAATATTTTGTAAACTGTAAGGTGTAAAATAAATGTGGGCTGCTGCTATTATTTAGGCAAAAGAAAGGGAAGAACTGAGGGGGAAAGCATTCCAGAGTGAGAAAATGTTTGACCTCTATTTAGACTGCCAAGGTTTGCTAGTACTTTGACCCTCACAACAACTGTGTGCAGTAGGTTTTACAGGAATAATTATCCCCATAAGAACATTAAGATTCAGAAAACTGGCTTAACTATGATTATACTAATGTCAATAGAAAGATTCGAGCTTAATTCCTAAAGCACCAGATACAGTGAACGATATCTTGCTATTTCTCTCATAGGCAGCACAATGTATAGACTTCCAGGCTTAGAGTCAGGAAGACCTGAGTTAAAATTCAGATTCTAACACTTAGTAGCTGTGTAAGCCTGGGAATGTCACAAAATTTCTGCATGCCTCAGTTTTCTTGTCTGTAAAATGGAGACAATAGTAGCATCTACTTCTCAGGGTTGTGGTGAAGGTCAAATGGAATAATAATTGTAAAGTGCTTGGCACGGTGCCTGGCACAGAGCTGTTGTTCAGTTGTATGCAACTCTCCATCACCTCATTTGGGGTTTTCTATGCCAAAATTTTGGAGTGGGGAGGGCTACGTCGGACAACGAATAGAGCACCAGCCCTAGAGTCAGGAGGACCTGAGTTTAAATTTGGCCAATTAACACTTACTAGCCATGTGACCTTGGACAAGTCACTTAATCCCAACTTCCCTGCCTTCCACCCTCCAAAAAAAAAAATATTTGAGTGGTTTGCCATTTCCTTCTCCAGCTCATTTTACAGACAAGAGACTAAGGCAAATGGGATTAAATGACTTGCCTAGGGTCACACAGCTCATAAGTGTCTGAGGCCAGATTTGAACTCAGGAAAATGAATCTGATTTCAGGGCTGGCATTCTTATTACTATGCCACCTAGCTGCCCTGGCACATAGTAGGTGCTATATAAATATTATCTATCATCAGCTACAATTGTAATAATATTAACAAAGGTGATCATGGGCATATCTAGATGGAAAAAGTTAAATTAGGATTACAGATCTATATCAAACTTTAGAAATCACCTCATCCAATTTCTTCATTTTGCATTTGAGGAAACTGAGGCCCAGAAGTTTAAATGATTTACTCAAGATCACATAGGTAGTATTAGAAGTAGACTTTGAGCCAAGGTCATTTGATTCTGGGATCAAAGGTCTTTCCACTCTGGATTTATATTAAGCAGCAGCAGTAGAAGGTGAGCAGTGGAGTAGCTAGGAAATGGGGTTATTGGGTTTTAATGAAATTCAGTAGGCTGCCATCAACATAGTCATAGATCAGCAGAGTCCACTCTCTCTAGGCAGAAGTTTCCTGTCCCTCTATTAAGGCCAAATGAAGAGAACGGGATGAGATTTCCGCATTAGACACTAAGTATAATCTTCTGGACGTTAGCACTGGAAGCAATAGCCAATTCAAATCAACGAACATTTATTAAGTACCCATGATGAGAAAGACCCACAAGCCAGGGAACACCCATTCCTCACCACCCACTTCACACAAGGGCAAGGGGGAGAAGAAAAGAGGTATTATTGCTGAATAAATAACAGACATTAGGCACAAACTTTTTTTTTTAATCGTGGAGAAACGCTTTGTAGTTGCTACAAGTGCACCAGGCATTTGATCAAAGAGAATGATTAGTAGAGAATTGAAATCAGAGCCTCTTTTCCCAAGAAGGGCTTGGCAACCTCAAAATCTGGCCTCTTAAGCAGAGCACAAAGAGTCAGGCCCGGTTTCCAGTGGCAAGAGAACTAACAATTTGGAGGCTGCTGCCAGAAACAAAACAGCAGCCGGCTTTCTGCTCCAAGGGTTACCCAACCCAAGATTAATTGTTAGAAAGCAATGGGCATAGGGATTTTTTTTTATTTTTTATTTTTTTTGCCTCAGATGTGTTTCCAAAAGTTGGTCGGGTACTTCTAAACTTTAAAAAAAAAATTTTTTTTAAAGAAGAAATCCCCTTTAGATACTCTGCACTTACTTTGGACAAAAAGTCTTGACAGGTGCAGCCATTATCCAGAATTAGCAGCTAAGGCTCAAAGGCCAAGAGGGTGTGGAAGGAGGGCTCAGTTTCCTCACGGACAAAGTGAGAGCTGTTGGACTCTAATAAGATCCCTAAAATTTCTCTCTTCTACATATAAAATCCTATATCCTAAGAGGTGCAAGATTTCCCTGAGTGTGCTGAATATGAAATCAAAGGATTTGGGTTCCAAACTGGGCTCTGCCACTTTACTACTTAAGTGACCTCTGCCAAATCATTTAACCTCCCTGGGCCTCAGCTTCTTCATCTGAAAAATGAAGAGATTAGATTAAATGGACTTTAAGATCCCTTCTACCTCTGTTATGATCTCTTAAGATCCTACAACTTGCCAGGTTTAATATTTTATTTTATAAGCTTCCTTCCAGCTGACTTTAAAAAATTTTTTTTACTTGATGTATGTTCAAGTATGTTCAAGTATACTTAAATACTTGAACATACCTATGATTTCATTGTTCCCTTCAGAGATGCATCTTCCCCACCCTACGTGACTCTATTCTATACCTAGAATTTATTCTAATTACTATACTTACAAAATATCTGACTAGTAATAACCATTAGACTGGAAGTCTTTTGAGGGATTGTGAGTTTCTTGAAACAGGGACTGTCTTTTGCCTCTTTTGCCTCCCAGCATTCAACATAGTACTTGACACACAGTTGGTGTTTAATAAAGGTTTATTGATTGATTGAGAGCAGGGTTGCAGCTTAATAACAGCTCACATTTATGCATTACTTTACAGATTGACTTCCTCACGAGGACACTGTAAGGTAGGACAAGCATCCTACTCAGTTTCCTCATCAGGGAATGTTGGTGACCCTGGGTTCTGCAACAGGATGCAAATTGTGTCATAACGTACCAAGCTGGCAGACTTTACATTTATTCTATAATATCTGACTGTGTAATTATTGTCTTCTCCATTAGAATATTCCTTCAAAATAAGGATTGTTTCATTCTTTGTACTTCTATTCCCCAATGTCTAACATAGTGCCTGACATATAATAAGCCTGTAACAAATACTTGTTGACTGATTGATGTATTCTTTTCCATCTCAAATTATCTGTTATATACTTATTAGTATATATATATTACACCCCACCCAGTAGAATGTAAGCTCTTTGAAGCTAGGGGGTAGATATTATATTATCATCTCTGCATTTCAGCACCTAGAACAGTGCCTGGTACATAGTACAGCTTCCATCCCAGTATTCATGGTCATTATCCAGAAAGGTAACTCCTTTAGAGAAGAGGCCATCCCTACCAAATGCCAGTTGGTTAGCTACCACTCCCTGAGAAAGCAAGTGGAAGCTAGGCACTCTGAGAAAGAGACAGGGGGCAGTATGTGCCAGGCAAATCAAACCACAAGCACCATCTTGACCACCATCTCCCCACAAATCCTGATGGAGGCCAGCCTAGGACGCTGAACCTTCCAAAACCTTTGGAATAAGAAATCTTCTAACCCAATGATCATAGCCATCATCTTGGGAAGGTGGAAATTAACCTGGCAACTCCTCCTGCAGGCGCTACAGCTACATCTATTGAAATTGTAGAAAAGAAAGCTCTTGTCACCAAAGTTCTTGGCACTGCCAAATTGTTCAGTGTTAGAAACTGATATGGTTTGATCAGTGGAAGTAACATTAAAGAAGAGAAATTATTATCAGCTTTGCCACTGCACCCTAAGAACCATGGGACCTTTCCAACCCACTTGCTGCTGAGACCTTTCATTTGTGTTGTCTTTTCCATTAGAACATGAACTCCTTGAGATCAGGGTCTGTCTTCCTTTTCTCTCCACCACTTAGCAAATGTTTGGCACGTAGTAAGAGCTTAATAAATGCTTCATTTGTTCATTCGTTTATTCAGAGTAGGCACTTAATAACTATTTGTTGATTAGTTGATTGCTGCTTGTCATCTGAGAATGAGCTTAGAGTTTAAATACTAGTTAACAAATTCTTTGACTAGGACAACCCATCAAACAAATGGGGAAAAATGGCCCTTGCTCCTGTGAGGCCCCCTTTAGCTTCTATAATTACAATGGTGAAATAGTGAGAAAGGGGGCAGAAGGTACTAAAGAATCACAATTTTTAGCCTATCGATAAACATGAATTTAACTTAGGTATTCTAAAGGTGAGAACCTTGTCCAAAGAGCAACAGATGGACACATGACTAAAGGAACTGATCCATATCAACATTCACATTCTCACTCTAAATGAATGTTGTTGCTAAAGGAAGTTCTCAATGCTCAGTTCTCCTTGGAGGGACAGATAAAGGAAGCTATTAGAATTATTTTCTTCATGTATCCCAAAGTAAAAAGACGTATCATTTATTGAGATATTTTGTCATCTTACTTTGCTGTCCTCGTAATCAGCATAAAAAAAAGAGCACTATGAAAATCAAAACTAGAAAAGATCTTGGAATTTTTAGCTGACTACAAGCTCAAAATATCAACAGTATGACTCAACACTCAAAAACACTTGTGTGATTTTGGATTTCATCAAGAAAGCACAATGTCCAAGCCCATCACAGTCTACCCTGGTCTGAGAACATGACAAAACAACAACGAATTAATGAAATCAGGGGTGGTTAGCCTGGAGAAGACTTAGGGACAAGGTATAGTCAGGCTAGTCAGATTTTATTATGAAATGCTGCCTCTAAATACAAGTAAAATTATCTCCATTTTACAGATAGGAAACTGAGACTCAGAGGGGTTTAGGGATTCCTTCCTTGGACACACAGCTAGTAAGGTTGGGATTCAAACCCTGTCTCCTAAATGCTATATACCAGTAACTGTTTACAGAAAAGTGAGAAAAGAAAGAGAAAATCTCTGCCTTGTGGATGAACACCGGTCAGGGGCACATCAGTGAGACATCCTCTCTCTACCATGATTGCCACCAGCAGCAGCACCACCACCACCACCCTCACCACCAGTACCACCACAAATACCACCACAAGTACCACCACCACCACCACCCTCACCAGTACCACCACCAGTACTACCACCACAACCGCCCCACCACCACCACCACTGCCACCAAAGTACACTACCTACAACAGAAAGGGCATGCCCTTCCCGTCCCCCTCCCAACTCCACCCTTTGCAGAAGTAGTAAAGAAAAATCACACTAGACTTGAATCAAAATCCCTAGGCCCACTTAATAGCTGTGTAACTGTGGGAAAGTCACTTCACCTCTCTAAGCTTAATTATCCTTGTCTGTGAAATGGGGATAATACTGATGTCCCATAGGATTGTAAAGGAGATAATGTATGTAAGGTATTTTGTGAATTGTAAAAGTCCATATGAATGCCATTTATTTATTATTAGTGGAGCTTTAATCTATGATGGTAGAGGATTTGACCATGTGCAGCGGTTCTCAACCTGTCGTCAAACGACCCTTTCACAGGGGTCACAGGGGTCACCTAAGACCATCAGAAAACACATATTTCTGATGGTCTTAGGAACCTCCTCTGTCTCCAGGCGGGTCCACCCACATGCAGATACACCCACATACAAATATTAAAGGGTCACGGCATTAGGAAGGCTGAGAACCACTGATGTAGAGGTAGA
This sequence comes from Pseudocheirus occidentalis, assembly GCA_028646575.1. Taxonomy (NCBI): domain Eukaryota; kingdom Metazoa; phylum Chordata; class Mammalia; order Diprotodontia; family Pseudocheiridae; genus Pseudocheirus; species Pseudocheirus occidentalis. Next base: position 4,433 of record JAQQSW010020279.1, on the reverse strand, counting down.
AGCACTATATTACTATTGCTCCTGCTACTTGTAGCTATCTCTACTTCCAAGAGTTGCTACTTGTACATTATGCACACTCAAGACCACACACACACACACACACACACACACCAATATACCATAGGTTTAAAGAAGAGTTCTTTAGTATTTTTTTTAATCTCATTTTTATTGTTAATTTTTGTTATTACATCACCTTCATTTCAGGACATATAAAACATGTAGCCTCTCACCCCCCCAAAGGATAAAAAACAAAGAAGGGGGGAAACGTTGATTTAGCAGAACCAACCAATGTATCAACCAAATCTGAGAGTATATGGCATATTCCACACTTGACCCTCCAATTTGGCAAAGAATGGAAGCAGGTCCATTTTTCTAACTCTTCTCTAGGATCAGCCTTGGGCATTAAAATTACACAGTTTTAAGTTTCATTTTTATTTATTTATACAACTTTAGAAATTATTTCTGACCTATTAAAATAATAATAAATAATAATGATGATGATGATATTAATAGTTCACAATCTTACATGTGTGTTTTAAAGTTTGCAAAGCACTTTAAATAGACTATCTCACTTGAGCCTCACAATAACCCCAAGAGGTAGGTGCTATTACCCTCATTTAATAGATGAAAAAACAGAGATTCAAAGAGATTAAATGACTTGTCCAGGGACATGCTGCTAATTAGCATCTGAAATGAGATTCAAAACCAGGTCTTTCTGACTCCAAGTCAGTTTGCTGGCCACTGATCCAAGATGTCTCTCTAATCATTAAGATGTTACCTATCAGCATCTCTGAAGTTTAACTAGGTAGCAGATACTATGCAGAATACATAGGCTCCAATCTAAATTAGGCAGGCAGATATCTGACAGAGGGTTGAGTAAATCTGGCTTTGACCCCTCATGACCAACAAAAGGTATTTAAGTATTAAGGGCCTGATTACAGATGGTAGAAGGCTGAACAAAGGAAACATCATAGGCTTCACTCAATGATAAAGTGCTTGTACAGGATACCATTCACCTTTTCAATATACTCTAGCCCCTGGTTGACACCAGAAAAGACTATCATGGTCCTCCCTCCCACCTTCAATCTGAATTTCTAGCTTTCCTCAAAAGACTCCGGTCTCCCTCTCTGAGCACAGCCCACCAATGCCCCTTATATTCTTGGTAACCATAACCCCGCCCATCTTGCCTTTCTGGCCTCTTTCTTGTCAATGAGGCCCATAATTTCCATTCTATCAGATCTGGCCCAATTTCTGACCTCTCCCTTTGTCTGTGGTGGGTCAACACCCTTTCCTAGAAAAGAAACCTTGATTACCATCAGACTGGCCCCTGGCTCTAGGGATCTTTGAACTTCAGAAATCATCATGAGTTTAAAAGAGCTTGAAAGGGGACATCTGACCCTCAGCCTTCAGTCTTTCCTGGCCAGCATTCTCTGCCCCCATGGTACACCTTTTCTGACATGAAAACCCACTATTCCTCCATGGGGAGCTACAATTCTATCCTGGAATCGTCCATCCCTTGTTCAGAATGTGACTTCTTCACATTCTGCACCCTCTCCTGTCCAGTTAGAAACCCCACCACAGCGACCCTGATGCTTGTGCCAAGAAAAGATTTCAAGACTCATTGCCACAGATGCGACATCCACCGGTTTGAAGAATAGAAATCAGGGATTAAGTTAAAGAGATGAAGGAAGAATATGAAGATTTCAGTAATGGAAAATACATTCCATGGTGACAATTGCAGAGGGCTGGTGGTTTAAGCTGCATGTCCATGTTACATCAATTTTGTGCTTGTTCAATCATTTCAGTCATGTCCAACTCTTTGTGACCCCCATATGGGAGTTTTCTTGGCAAAGACACTGGAGTGGTTTGCCATTTCCTTCTCCAGCTCATTTTACAAATGAAGAAACTGAGGTAAATAGGGTTACGTGGCTTGTCCAGGGTCACACAGCTAGCCAGATTTTAACTCAGGAAAAGAAGCCTTCCTAAATCCAGGCCTAGAACTCCATCCACTGCACCACATAGCTGCCCTTTTACTATTTGTCCCTTACTGTTGTGACCAAGAACATCTGAGGCTTGGGCAAAACACTCAATCCCAGAATCCTTTCTCTGAAAAACAAATGGGAGTTGGCAACTGCGTTCTTCTCTCCCAGTTCTAGGGCCCCTTGGGGGCTGTTCTAGAATCTAGGGCTGAAAGGTCAATTAGAGATCATCTAGTCAACCCCTGCTCTTTTTGTAGATGAGGGAGTTGAAGTGACTTGTCCAAGCATACATAAACTGTAAGCAGTGGAGCTGATATTTGAACCCAAGTCCTCCAATGCTTAATCCTACACTCCCCTACTCTGATGTGGGAAATGGAACTCCACCTCTTGACCTCAACAGGCAGTCCTAAGGCTGTTTTTGTTTGCTCAGTAGTATTTGTTTATGTTTTCTTTTAATATGACTCCTCAGGGAAGGGAACAAAGGAGGAAAAACAATGTTTAAGAACTAATTATAGTATCACCTATGTATATAGTAATTTAGGCCTACCAAGTAAGTAGCACAAACATTACCATTCTCATATTATCAATGGAGAAACTAAGGCATAAAATAGTAAATGGTTTCACCCACAGCTGCACAACTAATAAGTGGCAGAGGTTTCATTCAAACACATCTTCTGACTCTGCTTTCCTAAGCCCATTTGGCATAAAATAACAGAGTAAATATTTTTCAGTCTGATATGTGAAATGATGAGATTAGAAAAGAGTTCTAAGGTCCCATCCAATTCTAAAAGTCGATGTTGAATTGTGCACCACAAGTGGAGTCCGGGATATCATTCAAAAGATGTAGACTCAGAAAGGGGGGGCAGGGGGGGCGGAAGATCAGACATGTAGCAAGTGCAAAGGGTAACAGATTGCCTTGTGTGCTCACACAGCACTGATGTAATGCTGAGAGATTCAGATTTAGGATGTTAAAGAGAACCCCTTGGGTTTGACTTAAGGGGGGACGTGGAAAGGAGTCCCATAGGAGGCAAGTCATGGCCAGGCTGCCAGCTGCACTGGTGAAGGGAATACCCGCGTCAAATGCTGTGATCACAGCCCAATGATCTCAATCAATAGTCATCTTCTTCATCATTCTCAATCATCATCATCATCAATCATCCCGAAGTTGCTGTGTTCCCTTCCTTCTAATTCTATCCTCCAACTCCCTGAAATATGTCAACAATCAAGGATTTTGTCTAATCTGATTATCTGCAAAAAAAGAAGCCAAGAATCGCCGGAAGGCTCCCAAAAGGCATTATTGTCCCACGAATCAGTACAATAGAAATTATCATTGAAAATGACATTGTAACGCACAAAATGCATTTGAAATATTGCCCTCGCGCTGCAAAGTCTGATTTTCTGATAATTCTTTCATTGTGCTTTGCTCAGCGGGTTTCCACACTCTTACAAGTACCTGTAGCCGCACAGCACAGTTGTGGGTCTCTTTTTAAAGTTATTACGGGAACAGGTGCTAAGATCACGACACGCAGGATCCAATAAAGTCTCCTGGTTGGTGTTTTTCCTGGATCGTATTCTTATTGGTTTAAGTTGAGAAAACGCTACGTTTACTGTTTCTTTGTGATTTAATGGGACTCTTGGTAATGAAACATAATACAATGCTCAGTAAATGCCCAGTCTGAACTCTTCAAAAGGGCACCCTTACACAGTGTATTCCCATAAAGGGATTTCCCCCTGCCCTAGCTGTGTGATGGAGCTCACACTTACAGAGTTCATAGTAAGTGAAGGTGAAGACTGGAAATCCCCACATGTATAAATATAATGTAATCATATCTGCCTATTTACAGTTCAAGAAAAATCACAGGTAAGGGAGCAAAAGAAAAAGTCCCTAAAGGGATCAGGTCTTTGTCTTCCACTATATAACATGTTTCATCTTTCCTTTGCACTTTTCCATTGGTCCCTACTTTCTTGGGAACATATATATTTAATGCCCAAAAGAGTTCCACAAAAGAAAGCATGAGATTGAAGACAACAACTAGTCCAATCCCTTGTTTTTTTTTTCAAATTTAATTTTCACAAGAATTTATTTTCTCTTCCTCCCACTCAAGCCCACGATTGAAGAACTAGGAAGAAAAAAAAAGAAGGAAAGAAGGAAAGAAGGAAGGAAGGAAGAAAGGAAAGAAGGAAGAATCTTAATTTAAAACGCATAGCAAAATAAAACAATTCCCACACTGGCCAAATACAAATATGTACGTCTTGTTCTATATGTTAAGTCCATTACTTCTCTGACAGTAGATAGTCTTTTCTTTTGCATACTCTGGAATGGTCCCAAAACTCCCTCATTTTACAGAGGAGGAAATCGAGGCCTTTGGAAGTAAGTATATTTGCAGCCAGGTGGCACAGTAGGCAGACTGTCAGAACTAGAGTCTGGGAGACCTGAGTTCAAATCTGGCTTCA
>JAQQSW010020278.1:0-10885 GCA_028646575.1 Pseudocheirus occidentalis | reverse complement strand
CTGATCAGTTCATGTCAGTTCGCTTTTACAAAAGGGTGTATACTAAGAAGCTGTGGAAAGAACCAAAGTCCAAAAATCTCTGAAGCTGGGGGCACACTCTGCTCCTCTCCTTCAGGCCCTGGGGACGCTGCGTTCAGACTTCAAGTGCTGATTCTCAGTAGCTAACCTTTTGTTCCCCACCTCCTACCCCCTTAGATTCACCTTTAGCTTGAGCATAACTGGTAGGCAAAGCCCACCTTTGCCACAGGGTTTGCTGTCTTAGCTGCCTAACGGTTGATCCACTTGGTTTGTTGAACAGGTGACTGTTCAACAGAGCTGACTCCTTACCTGTCTGGGCTGCCAGGGCTAAGCACAGTCTCTGCTGAGCCTCTGGTGACTTGCAACTTTTTGGAGCTCAAAAGGAGTAAACTAGTCTCTTCCATCAGCAGTACTCATTCACCTAAGATGTGGGAGGAAGAAACGTAATGGAGACAGAGAAGCAACATTGCCCAGTGGTTTGGCAGAGGATTGGGAAAGAGCATCTCCTCACAGCAGTGCTGGCCGCATCTTGCTTAAAAGTTGCTCATTAATTTGGGCTTGTGGAGATATACTTGTTTACAGCTCAACAATCAGCTAAAAGGCTTTTTGTCAAGCTGACCGGACACAGAGCTAGGAGAGAAAAGACCCTTGCATCATACATTTCCGGAAGCAGACTTAACCAAGTCTCCACATGACTTAATAGCAGGTAGAGCTAATTTTCCATGTCTAATGGACCTTCTTTGGCCAGTCCCCCTCATCATAGAAGAAATAGCATAAGCAAAGTTAAGAGAAAGAAAATCATAAGAAATTTGTTAGAGACTAAGTAACCCAATACATTTAGAATAGGGTTTCTGTTGGAAGTGGGAGAAGAATATGGAAAGCTGGTTTGAGATGGAGTTATGGAAAACCTTGAATGCCAGGCTGAGAACTTTGTATTGCATTCTGTAGGTTTTGTGAAGATTTTTAAACAAGAAAGTGGCAAGGTCCAGTGCTGTGGGATGGTAACTCTAGTATCAAGTAGTTGTTGGAATAAGGATTAGAACAGGTGGGTCTGGTGTAGGTTTGGAAAAGAAGAAAAAGATATGAGAAGGGAGGAGCAAAAAAGATTTGTTGACTCTGTGCCCAAGGGCCTATAAAACTGTGCATACCCTTTGATCCAACAATACCACTACTAGGTCTGTATCCCAAAGAGATTTTTTAAAAATGGGGTGGGGAAAGGACCTATTTGTACAAAATTATTTATAGCAGCTCTTTTTGTAGTGCCAAAGAACTGGAAATTAAGGGGATGGCAATCAGTTGGGCAATGGTTGAATAAGTTGTGGTTTATGATTGTGGAATAGTACTGTGCTATAAGAAATGATGAGCAGGTAGATTTCAGAAAAACCTGGAAAGACTCACATGAACTGATGCTGAGTGAAGCAAGCAGAACTGGGAGAACATTGTACACAGTAATGGCAACGTTGTGTGATGATCAGCTGTGACTTAGCTCTTTTCAGCAGTATAGTGAACCTAAAAATTCCCAAGGCATTCCGAAGGAGTCATGGTGAAAAATGTTATCTACCTCCAAGGAAGGAACTGATGGAGTCTGAATACAGATTGAAACATACTATTTTTCATTTTCTGTATTTTTTCACGTTTTTTTTTCTTTAGATTGTGTCTTTCACCTTATGACTAATATGGTAATATGATAAATTTCTTTACTGTCTCAGGGTGGAGAGAGGTGAGAGATGAAGAGAGAAAATTTCTTACTCAAAATTTAAAAAAGTGTTAAAAATTATCTTTACATGTAACTGGATAAAAAATGAAATATTATTGAAAAGATTAAAAAAGATTTGTTGACTATCTGGATATGGGAGAAAAAAGAGTCAAAGATTTATGTCATGAGCGAAATGCAACAAAGAGAGACTGAAACATATTTTCCAAGCAATGTAACATTTTATTAATAGGGCATGCACCTGAACATAGAATGTGTCAATGGCCACCTCATTTTTAAGCCAAAGACCCCCAAATGAAGATGCAACTTCTTTTTATAATCCTAGAACAAAGACTAGAACAAGGTGGATGAAGAAGAAATACATTTGGTTATATGGTTGGCACCATCATGGGGCGTGAGGGATTATGATTAAGGAAAGCAGGCTTACATGCACACGTAGATCCAGGACCACCCCCTTCTATTTTAGAGGGATGTTTTATGGATTTATGGGACCCAAGGCTATTGATAGTGAATCAGGGGTAGTAGACTCACTGGCCTGGGAATGAGATAAGACCTCTTGTAATTATTAATGATGAGGCTAAGATGGGACACAGTTAGCTTGGCTGCCCTCAAGGATAGCAGACAGTTTGCTTGCAAATATGAAGTTTCTCAAGAGCTGACGTTCTGAGGGATAACAAGTGATTTGCAGGTGGTGCTGATACAACAGCTCCTCTAGAATTAAGTGTTTTATGCAAGCACTAAACCTCTAAACTTAGCTTAGAGTTTTTCTTTGAAAGTGATCAGTAGGAAGACTGAACATCTGCATCTAACTTGAGAGAGGGAGAATCAACTTTTGAACTCATGAGCTTCTTCACTCAGAGACAAAGAAGAGACTTGGGTCTTTATATCAAATATACAACAAGGTTACAGAAAATATAGGCTTAATATTTAATTTTCACATATGTAAGATTTTTAGCTGATGTTACTGGGAGAATGACAATGCCATTCACAGAAAGGAGAGCAGTCAAGAACAAATTTCAGAACGATGAGAATGGTTTTGGTTGAGCTTTAGGGATTAATAGATAATGAAGTGAAAGCATAAAAGAGGCATTTAGAAATACAAACCTAGCTTTCCCCACTGCCCGAAGAGGGTTCCATATGGTGTTGTTCTCTGTTTCCATTGTAACTTTAAAGGGAAACTTTCACGATGTCCGGAGCCCTAGATGTCTTACAGATGAAGGAGGAGGATGTCCTCGCATTCCTTACTGCAGGAACTCATTTGGGTGGCACCATGTTGGGCTTCCAGATGGAACAGTATATCTACAAAAGAAAGAGTGATGGCATCTACGTCATTACTTTGAAGAAAACTTGGGAAGAGCTTCTGCTGGCAGCTCAAGCCATTGTTGCCATTGAAAACCCAGCCGATGTTAGTGTGATCTCATCTGGGAACATTGGCCAGTGAGCTGTTCTGAAATTTACTGCTGCCGCTGGTGCTACGACTATTGCTGGATGTTTCACCCTGGGCATCTTCACTAACCAGATTCAGGCAGCTTTCAGGGAGCCTTGCCTCGTTGTGGTCACTGATCACCAGCCTCTGACTGAAGCATTGTATATTAACCTCCCAACCATTGTACTGGGCAACACAGACTCCCTGCTTTGCTTTGTGGACATTGCCATTCCATGTAACAACAAGGGAGCTCACTCTGTGGGTCTGATGTGGTGGATGCTGGCCTGTGAAGTCCTGCAGATGCGTGGTACCATCTCCCAGGAACACCCATGGGAGGCTATGCTGGATCTTTACTTCTTCAGGGATCCAGAGGAGATTGAAAAGGAAGAGCAGGCCTCAGCTAAGAAGGCAGTGACAAAGGAGGAATTTCAGGGTGAATGGACTGCACCTGTCCCAGAATTCACTGCTACTCAACCAGGGGTGGCTGATTGGTCCGAGGGAGTACAGGTGCCATCTGTGGCCATTCACCACTTCCCCACCAAAGATTGGAGTGCTCAGCTGGCTACTGAGGACTGGTCTCTGGCTCCTACTGCTCAGGCCACTGAGTGGGTAGGAACTACCACAGAGTGGTCTTGAAATCCAGATGCTCTAATAGTGTTGGAAAAAATGCTGATGGAAAATAAACATTGGTTTCTTACAAAAAAAAAAAAAAAGAAATGCCCTGTAAGTTAGAAGTTAGATTGTGTTAGTACGTCTAGGAGAGAGGGATTTTAGAGAAGAGCAGATAAGGACTGGACCTTGGAGGACCACAGCCACATTTAGGAAATGACAAGACGGAGGGGAACCAACAAAAAGATAGAAGATGGCTGCTCTGTGAGATGAAGAAAACTGGGATGGTATAGCACTGCAGAAATCAAAGGAGGAAATCATTTGAAAAAGTGAGTAGGTGTGTTTTTTTATCTGCAGAGAGGTCGAGGAGAATAAGGATAAAGAAAAGGCCATTGGACCTGCCAGCTAAGAGGTTATTGGTAACCTTGACAGAGCAATGTTGGTAGAGTGTGGGGAGGGGGGCAGAAGCCAAGTTGTTGGGGTTTAAAAGAGTGTGAGTGAAGAGCAAGTGCTAACACAGAATTTGTGTTCTTGGGTTGAGAATCTCAGAATTGCTCAATGAGTTCATTATTTATTATATGCATATAAGCCCTAAGTTTGTATTTTTAATCCCAGAAAAGTTTTAGTATAATGCTTTTTTCATATATACATTTTAAAAATAAGAGTTATGTGGGCTGACTAAAACTTTTATAACAAAAATGTGTAGGTGTGAGCTAGAATAGAGGGAAAGGGAAAAACAAAGGTGTTTTTACAATTACTTAAACTATAGTTTTTTTCATTTTTCATGAAAAAGAAAATAGAACTTTGTGAAAGCTTTTAAATAAAATTGTGCTTTAAAAATACAGTTTTACAAATGTAGTTTGGAAATATAGTCATATGTGTGGAGTAGCAAAGAAAATGTGAAGGAGAAGAAGCTCTTTCTTTTGGTCTTTTTTAGTTATATTATTTCTCAAGGCATCAGCCTTGGCTATGATGGCATGGGGTTTAGTGGTATGTTTCATAAATGTGTATGGTGTATTTCATAGATGTAAGGTTGCATATATCTGATTTTGTCCCTCATATAGAAATTACCTGCTGGTGAATATCTGTATGGTGTTTTGATTTATATTGAAGGGACTCCTTATAGTACTTTTAAATTCCTCTCTGCCTAGGCCTTGAGTAACACCGTCTTTCAGGTTGTGGGAATGAATAGCAAATACTACATACATTCTATGCATATGGCAGTGTGCTAGGCACAGGGCATAAAAAGATTGGAAATAGGACACAATCTTTGTAGACAGATAAGTATAGAGCAGACACCATTCTGGTTTTGGTTTTATCCCTAATATCTAGCATAGTGCCTGCCACATTTAGGTACGTAGTGTTTGTTGAATTGGGTTTTACAAGGTAGGGAAGCAAAGGAGACATTCAAAATGCTGTAGGAAAATTTGAGGAAGGAGACAATATTTTAGCGAGGTTGGACAGAGAAGGCCTCGTGAAGGAGAGAGCATCTGAATTAAGAAAATCATCCAAAAGGTGGAAATTAAAAAAAAAAGAATATATTTATGGTATGCATGTACAAATGTCTCAATTAGGAGATAGCACCCCAGCAACCATTAGTACTGTAGTTTGCATGAAAGAAGTGTTATGGAATAAGGCTAGAAAATACTGAAGTCACATTGTGGAAAGTCTGTTGCCAGGCTACAGAGTTTTTGTCTTTTATCTTAAGGAAATAGGAAGTGGTGAGTTTTCAAGAAGGTAGAAGACACAGTCAGATTGGTTCCATAGGAAGGATTTTTTTGGCATCTGTGAAGGATGGATTGGAGAGCAGGGAGCTGGGAAACTTGTTCAGAAGCAATTACAGGAGTCCAAGTGAGAAGTGATTGTAAAGCCAAGCATAAGCAGCTTTCAGAAGAATGCTACTGTGAATAGCTTTTAAGGTTCTGATTACACAGCATAGGAAACTCTATTTATTCCATAACAAATCAGAGCAAAACACTGACAGAAAATCAAGATACAGCATTCACCATGACATCACTAAAATGGCCACATAGTTTTCACCAAAGTGGTCACAATAATTTTCAATAAAGTACAATCATCTAGTCAATTAAAAAAATCCTTAATTCAATCACAAAGCACAAAAGTCAAAGTTCTTCACCCCTAGGTCATGGTAAATCATAATCTTCTCAGTCAGTACACAGTATCCAAGTAAGTCTTCTTTCAGCTTAACTCGAGGCTGGCTCTCAGCTTCCATGGTCCTTCTTCCATGGTCCCAGCTCCAACTGTCATCTGGGTTCAAAGGCAGGCAGCTCCCAGTTCCTTGTCCAACTCCTTGTACAGTTCTTCATCCATTTCCCATTCCATATTGAAGTTCACAATGTCAAGTCCACCTCAAGTCCTTCACAGTTCCTGTTTCTGGGAAGACAAAGCTTGACAGAGCCACAGTAATTTTCATACACATTGCCAGCACCATCATCAATTCACTCTCTACCTGTGAAATCAATTCAGACCCACCAACAAGGTCTGAGAACTCAACACAAATCATCAGTAAAGGCCCAGGACCTCCAGGACTTCTGTAAGCATACAACCAGAAAATCCTCTTTCAGGGATTCCAGTAAGGTCCCAGGGCTTCTGTACAAAGTATCACAGACAAACATCTCACAGAAAGAGCAGACAAACAGAGTGCTGGGATACCCCGAGTTTTCTCCTTCTTGACTCTGCCACCACAAGAGTCCTCTTCTCAGTCCTGCCGTCTCCAGCCCAGGGGCTCTGCTTATATAGTCATGAGCTCCTCCCCAGGAGTTCACAAGTTCTAGGGTTCTGTTTCTTAACAGACTTGATATAAGGCTCAAAAGAAACTTGAACTGAAATTGAACTGTTAATTCAATGGCAGAAACAAGGTGTGAACTCCTTCTGTGCTTGCCATTAGGTGATGCAGACCCAGAATAGAGTGATGGCCATAAGAACAGAAAGAGGGTAAAAGGGAGAGATATTATAGAAGTACAGTCAGCGAAAGTTGGCAACTAATAGTAGAAGAGTCAACAGTGATTTCAAACTAAAGGCTTTTGGTAATGGGGATGGTAGTGTCATCAACAGAAGCCGGCAAGTTTGGAGGAGAGGCTGGATTATGGGAGAGAAGATGTCGATTTTGGACGTCTTGAGTTTGATGTTCCCACAGGAAGGTATCCACCACATGGTCCTCCTTGTCTTCTTTGCTGTGATTTTTTTTTCTATGAATTGTATAGTTTTACTATATTCCCCATTCTTTTCAGTGTGACTGAGTGCAGTGGCTGAAAATGTTGACTGATTTTTTTTTTTAATACAAGGGAAACAACTGAAGTATTTTCAGTATAGAGGAAACAGTTGTAAATTTTGGTTTTCTAAAGAATTTAGGAAATGAATGGTTTTTTTCTTTAAACTCATGTAATTTTTCTGTTTGCTTTTCTTAGAAAGTTACAAAGGCCCATCCTTTGTTTTTTTAAAGATGAAAACTTGCTATTAGGTCACAGAATAACAGTCCTAAACACAAGAACTTTTTAAAACTGTCTTTAACATTTATGGTTTTTGCAAACGTTTTAAAAATTTCCACCTTCCAGAACTGGAGAAATTTTGCTATTTTCGTATTTCTACTCTCTTATCTGTCCATTTCTGGCCTCACACACATTAATGTACGTAAAGGTTCAGGAGAGGCAGTGTTTTATTCACTTTCATTTAGGCCCAGAGAACAAGAACAGGGGCTAACTTAACTTTCATTCACCAAAATAATTTATTTATAGTGCACATATAGCCCAGGCTTCATCATATTTCCTTCAGTTGTCATCAGAAAAGAATGTAAGGGTCTAGGAACCTATTACCTCACATTCTTCTGTTTTAGGCTGAGTTCTCAAATTGAGAGAAAGATCTTTGACCTCTAGAAGTATAAAAATCAAACTAGGGCTTGAAATGTATAGGTAAATGAAAATCTAAGGAAGCCCTAGTGCTTAGTTGGATTTGCTTAGGTTTCTGAATGTGCGCTGCTAGTCATTGAGCAAGGCTAAGAGCCCATATGCCAGTGCCTGCAAACATTCTAAGGTATAAGAAAATAATAATGGTTTTTGTTATGTTCCCAGATAAAAGTAGACTTATTCTCATCATTTATTGTTGTTTGAATTTTTGTCATTTAGAATAACTTTATTTCACTCTTCAGTACTTAAAGTTGGTTGTTAGCGACTGTTGTAATCTCAGATGTATCTTTCCCTTGTTTTTCCTTTCTATCAGAAATACACTGTTCTTGATTTATACCTTGAAGCTTTATAGTCAGAGGGAATTGCTTAGAACTGTCTGAAAGCACTTCAAAGGATATTTAAGTCTTAGAGTTGTGCTAAACTGGCAGAGTTGTTGAATAGAGAGCTCTGTATCAGACAATCATCCTCCAAGCAACTCCTGGCTATAATTAATATGGTTTCTATTATGTCTGATCACTGGAAACAGTGCTGGCATTCAGCAAGGATAGGCATTGAAAATCCCTTGACTTGATTCAACCAAGCCATTAGTCCCTTGAGCCATGTCTCAAGGAGTGTGTCAATAACTTTTAATAAAAAAAAAAACTAGTCTAATCTTCTTGGGGGCAGAGATGAAGATGTTAAAATGATGAAACATCAAAGTAGGTCTTTAGTGGAGGGAGTAAAATGTAAGCTGCCAAAGTTCAATGCTAGTCAGTGGATTTTCAGAAAGAATGAAAAGAAGACTGATCTTGATATTCTATACCCCAGGTTGAAGAGATGAGGCTTATGAAAATTCTCCAAGGGCTTATGTAAGTGTGGGAAAAAAATGGATCTTCAGTTTGCCCGGGGGACCTGCTTACCATTCCCCAGCATGGAATTCCAAGTAGCCATGTGTAGGACCCACATATATTCCTGATGGCAGAATGATGGTCCCTAAGATATTTCCATATCACTTTTGTCTTTAGAGAATAGGAGAAAAGTTTCAGAATAAAAATGTAGAATGACATTTTTAACTGTCAGGATAAAATCTTCTCTTTTACCTGTTGGAATATCAGAATGCGCTATATCTTGAAATACACCTTGAATGTAGCGTATCTTGAAATGGAATACTTTTTTTCTCTTTTATCTAGTAGTATTTTATTTTTTTTCCAATTACGTGTAAAGACAATTTTCAACATTCATTTTTGAATGATTTTGAGTTCCAGTTTTTCCCTTCCCTTGTTCCTTCTCCCCCCCCCCCATGGCAAGCAATCTGATATAGATTATACATGTGCAGTCATATAAAATGTATTTCCACATTAGTCATCAACATCCAATTCTTTTTTTTGGAGGGTAATTGGGGATTAAACGACTTGCCCAAGGTCATGTGGCTAGGTGTTTTTTTTGTGTTAAGTGTCTGAGGTCGGATTTGAACCCAGGTCCTCCTAACTCCAGGCCGGTGCTCTGTTCACTGCGTCACCTAGTCACCCCAACATCCAACTTTCAAAGCCATTTTGCTTGTCTGTTTTTTTTTTCTGATTTTCCTTATGTTGTCCCTGCATTTTATTTTATTTTATTTTATATTATGTTATGTTATTTTATTTTTTGAATTATTTTATTTATTTTCTTGTTTACATCATTCATTTCCATGAAATTTTGAGTTACAAGAAATGAAATACTTTTAAAGTCTCTTTTTTAAAAAAAGTTTTTTTTTTACAACACCCCTATATTTGATGAAATGAACTTAAACATTAAGTGACATTTATTATTTTCATGTTGTTCTACTTTTAGCATCAGGAATTTGTTTCAGTGATAATATGATGGATTATACTTTTTAGTCTGGCAGCAGTGAAGCCATCCATGATACTTCTGGAAAATGTTAAGATGCATCTGAATCGTCCTGTGTGGATTAATGCTGACATACTTCCTGGTCCCAATGGAAAAAACAATGAGTTGGATGCAAAGAAATTTCTAGACACTGTGACATCCTTTTTCCCAGATGTGACTTTGTCCCTGGGCTGGACAACTGGGTGGCACCCTAATCATCTTAATGAAGGTAATACAAATAAATAAGCATTTAATTGTATTTACTTATTCTTGATTTATAGCATCTCTTCCCCTCAAAGGATTTTCAGCAACAAAGTTAAAACGTATATAAGACATTACAACTAAGATTAGGGGAAAAAGTAGTTAATTTTAAGGAACAATAGTCACTATTTACATGTAGGTAAAATGAAAACACCCTCCAAATTCAGTTGTTTTTCCCTCCAGAATAACAAAAATGTTAAAGATATTGATGGATTCCCTCTTGTTCTTTAAATGTTCCAATCTATAATGTAGTATGTCACATTTATTAATTTTTAAGTTTATTTCCATATTAGCCATGTTGCAAGCACACACACACACACACACACAGAGTCACTGATAAAACAAGAAAAATAAAGGTTAAAAAGTCTTGCACTCAGTCTTCATCAGTTCTCTCTGGAAGTGGATAATATTTTTCATCTTGGGTCTTTTGGAATTATCTTGGATTGTTGTTGATCAGAGTAGCTAAGTCTTTCACAGTTGATCATTATTACAATGTTGTTGTTACTATATACAGTGTTTTTTTGGCTCTGCTTACTTTACTTTGGATCAGTTCATATAAGCCATTCTATGTTTTTCTAAAACCATCCTGCTTGTCATTTCTTTTTTTTTCTTTTAAAAAAAATTCATTCATTCATTCATTTATTTATTTGTTTGTTTATTTGTTTATTTATTTATTGTTAGTTTTCAACATTCATTTTCACAAGATTTTGAGTTACAGATTTTCTCCCTGTCTCCCTGCTACCCCACACCACAAGACAGTGAGCTTACTGAATATCCCTTCCCCCAATCTGTTCTTTCCTATATCCTCTCCCATTCCCCCCTAGCTTTCTATTACGGCAAGATGGATTTCTGTACCCAGCACCTGTATATCTTATTTCCCATTTGCATGTAAAAAACAAATTGTAAAAAATATTTGCTTTTAAAGCTTTGATTTCCAGATTTTTTCCCTTCTTCCCTCCTCACTCACCCCCCTGGGAAGACAAGTAATTCAATATAGGTTGTACATGTGTAGTTATGCAAAACATTTCCATAGTAGTTACATTGTGAAAGTCTAACTATATCTCCCTGTATCCCATCCCGCCCCCCCCC
>JAQQSW010020277.1:0-10885 GCA_028646575.1 Pseudocheirus occidentalis | reverse complement strand
ACACACGCACACACACATATACACACACATGTCTTACCTACTCATAAAACATAAAACGAATGATGGAAAGGACTGTGTCCTCTCCAAGGGATACCTACCAATCCTATCCCATAGCATGAGCAAAGTTTCTTTTCTTTTATTGACTGCCATGTGAGAGAAACCCATTGCCAGCTCCAAGTGTGGTCAGGAAAGAGAAATCTCTCAACAGGTAGAACAAAGCAAAACTTTTAACAGTCTTAGGGAAGTAGATTCGAAGAGTGAGAAACAAAAAAACAATTAAGTGAAGAAAGGCTTACAGTAAGAACAGCGTATAGACATTTGGGAGATTAACGACTCAATAGAACTGTTTGTAAAATTAATGCACACATTCAAAGGGGAAACACTGATGCTTAGTAAGCTTGTTCAGAATATTCAGGGAAAGGTAAAATAGCGACAGATAACAGATGATCAAGAATTACACAAAGAGGCAGATTTTGTTCTATCTAGAAATAGTATGGTTACCCTTAGTTTCTTCCAGTTAACAATTCCTACTCTAATCAGAGGCCTTTTCAGCTATGTCAAGTTCTGTAGAAACATAACATGCAGAAGCTGAGGTTTCTCCCTTCTCCAGTGCCTAAGGTAGTGCTCTGCATTCATTACATATTTAATAAAGGTTTAGGGGATGGAATTTAATTGGAAGGCATAAAGGCTTATAAACCCCAGGAAATTTAAGTTCCTCAAAGTCCTCCAGGGGCTCAAACCCCTTCTCAGGCACAGCATCACTTTGAGTGAAAGCAGAATAAAGGTAGGGGGGTTCACACACCTTTTAGCAAGATCTACTGATCTCTGCCTGAGGATAATGGAAAGAAAACCCCAAGGCATAAACAGAGATGGACAGAGAGGTGAGCCAGAGAACTGAATTTGTGTTTTGTGGCCAGTAACGTATGACCTTTTGCCACTGGGACACATAATTATGTTGTGAATTACCCCAGGACACAGTTAATGACAATGGAGAGAACAGGGATTCATATTGCAGCTTAGAACGAAAGACTGTACCATTCTATTTAGGACTTTTGGTGATATCCCACAACCAAAAGATATCTATATCTAGACAGATATATAAAGCTATGATATACTTATAGCAAGATAAAAATATATAGTTCTGATATAGGTACACACACACACACACATACACATATATATACATACACATATAAGTACTGGCAGGGGGAGAGAGAGAAAGACAAAGTGTAGCACAGCTGAGTAAGAACTAACCTTAAAGCCAGGAAGAAATGGATTGAAGCCCTACCTCTCACATATACTGGCTGGGTGACCTTGGAAAAATCTCTTAACCTCTCCATGCTTTAGGCCAAGAGTCAAAAAAACTATTTCCCCATCCCAAAACCTGTCAAAATTCTGTTTGTACCATCTGCAGAGCTAAGAATACTTTTTTCATTTAAAAGATAAAGCTTTGTAGTATTTTAAAATGTAAAAGCTGTTCTTAGTTGTACAAAAACAGAGTGTGTGTGTGTGTGTGTGTGTATGTGTGTGTGTGTGTGTGTGTACGGGAGGGACTGGATTTGGTCCTCAGCGTATAGTTTGCTGATCTCTGCTCTAGCAAATTTATAAGTTGCAAAGAAGGCACTAACTTGAATGGTAGGAGTGTCCTTACTTTGAGGTTTCCTACATCAATAAAATCACAAGTAGTAAATACAGATGCGTATGTTATATTAATACATATGTACACATATGAGAGTGAGTGTGTGTGTGTGTATGTGTGTGTATAAGCCAGTAGACAGTAGACAGAGCACTGGGACTGGAGTCAGAAGACCTGAGTTTGTGAACAAAGTTCAAATTTGGCCTCAGATACTTAACTAGCTGGGTGACTCTGGACAAGTTACTTAACTTAAGTTTTCCTTAATCAACTAGAGAAGGAAAAGGCAAACCATTCTAGTATCTTTGCCAAAAAAATCCCATTGACAATATACTGCATGGGGTCAGGAAGAGTAGGACATGACTGAATGACTAAACAACTATATGTATGTGTTTATGTATGGATACACACATATATGTAGATGTATATATGTGTATGTATGTCTGGGCTGTAGGGAAGTACAAAAACTATGCACAATTAAACCTTACATAGGGCCTAGCATACGGATGAATGGAATCATGCTCTTCAACAAACTTTTACAATGGTAATGGTAAACATTAAATGCCTAACTTTCAGAAGTGTCCCTTCCTTTCAAGGTTATGCCCTCCCCTTCTGCTCTCATCTCAGTCCTTCAAGATGTTGCTCCATTAATTATCCCCTCTCTTGCATCTTCAATCTTCCCCTCTTTGCTAATACTATAAATATTCTGTGAAGCTCTCAGCCTAGAAAAGACCTTCATGAGGCCTTGCTAACTTCCTGAATTATCAACCTCTCTCATCAGCCTTTAATTATGAAACTTTCAGAAAGAGTATTTTAAAATCATTTGTGACTGGGTGAATGGAGTAAGCATATATTAAGTACCTAGGTGCCAGGTACTTTTCTAAGTCCTTTACAACTATTCTCTCATTTGACTGCATAGCTAGGAAGTGTCTGGGCTCAGTTTTGAACCAAGGTCTTCCCTTATTCAGGGCCTAGCTCTTTAACCAGTATTAGGCATCGCCCTATTTTGGGATCATAAATTCAGAGCTGGGAGAGTGTAGAAATCCTCCAGACCAACCCTCTCATTTTATAGATGAAGAATCTGATGCCCTGACACTTGCCAAAGTCACAGAGCTAGTCAGTGGCAGAGAGAGGTTTGGAATCTATACCTTCTCACTCCAAAGTTACTATTTTTTTCAGAGCACAGGCCCTGGAGTTAGGAGGACTTCAGTTCAAATCTGGCCTCAGACACTTAACACACACACACACACACACACACACACACCCCAAAAACAAAACAAAACAAAAAAACTAGCCTTGTGATGTTGGGCTAGTCACTTAACCCCAATTGTCCTCCAAAAAAAAAGGCAAAAAAATTTTTTTTAAATAAAAAAATAAATAATAAATAAATACCCACTGGGTGGGAAGCATTTAGAAAGTAAATGGGGCCCTCCGTGCTTGAAGTCATACCTCTTGGTATGTGTACATCTACTCTAATTCCTCCATCTTATCCACAAAGATAACAAGAAAAAGTTTATCAAATTTCTTGATAAAATCCAGATATGCTGTGGCCAGAGCATTCCTTGATATACTCAACAGCCAGTTTACTCCATAAAATGGGAATAATAATAACACTCCCACCACCTTTCAGGGTTCTCATAAGCATGAAATGATATTTTTAAAGCACTTAGCACAATGCCTGGATACAGTGAGCACCATATAAGTGTCAGTTAGTACTATTATAATTATTATTAGCCCTGTCAAAAAAAGAAATGAAGTACTCTCGAATGATTTGTTTACGAAATGACTGGACACTCTTAGTCTTTTCCTACCGTTAACTAGGTGTGAGACAGCAGACAAACTGTTTAGTTTATGTAGGATTCCGGTTTTCTCAACTGTAACACGAAGGGACTATATTATATAATCTTGAAGTTCTTTCCAGACACTAATTCTTTTATTTCTCCTTTCCAAATTCCTATATAACTTGAATAGTTTCTGAATATTTTTTATGTGACTCACAAATATAAGCCAAAGTGTTACAACAGGAAATAACTGCTGGAATTCATTTGGAATGAATATTTTTTTATTCTTTCAATTCATCCTGGAAAGCAAGGGGAATCAGTAGAAAAGAAGAAATACTGAACTCCTGTCACTCATTTGTAGAAATTAATTATTGTATGTTCATTTTAAAATAGCTAAAAATAGAAAAATAAAAGCAAGATATAAATTGCACAGCCTAGGAGTCCATTTACAAGAAGGAAAAAAAAAACTGGCAGCAAACAGCCCACCCCTCACTGTCCTCAACAGGAGCCTGAAGATCCCACTGATTTAGACTTCACAGCTTGGCATGTTGTATTTTATGATGTAATATAATTACAGTTATTCCTCCCACTTCTAAGCTTTACTGTCCGGCCTGCTACCCATCCAATAAATGACATCAGACTGTCCTATAAATAATGATGTGATGTCTCACTGAGGCAAATCATATTTCCACATTTTTCTAAAGTATTGTATGCTGCTAAAGAGAGATTTGTGACTTTTTTGTTAATACATAGAGCCAAGCTCTCCAGTTGGATATTAAATCCCTTAAACATTAAGCCTTTGAGGGCAGCCAGAGAGCTGGGCTTAGCTAGAATCAGGAAAACCTGAGTTGAAATCTGGTTCCTAACATGTAGTAGGGATATGACCCTGGTCAAGTCTATTAACCTCTATCTGCCTGAATTTTTTAAACAATGTAGATGCTAACAGCAACTGCCTCTTAGGACCATCGTGAGGAATAAATGATACAGTATTTTAAAGCACTCAGCACAGCGTCTGGTACATGTTTTTCAGTCGTTTCAATTGTTTCTGATTCTTTGTGACCCCATTTGGGGTTTTCTTGGTAAAGATAGTGGCGTCGTCTGCCATTTCCTTCTCCAGCTCATTTTACAGATGACGAAACAGAGGCAAAGAGGGTTAAGGGACTTGCCCAAGGTAACACAGCTGGTAAGTGTCGGAGGCCGAATTTGAACTCAGGAAGATGTTTTCCTGGCTCCAGGCCCAGCACTCTAGTCACTGCACCACCAAGCAGCCTCCCAAAATACATAGTAGATGCTTTAGTAAATGCTTGCTTCCTTCTTTTCTTCCTTTTGTCTTACTGTATCCCTAGAACCTCCTACAGTTTCCTGGAAACCTCACATGGTTCCACAAGAAATAGTTAATAAAGGCTTACAGATGATGATAACATGCATATAAAATACAAATGTAAATATTGCTTTCTAAATCACCCAAATAAAATACAAAGTTTAATTATTATTAGATGAAGGCTATTCCAAAACAATGTGATTTAGCAGTTTCCTCAAGGGCAAACATTTCAAACACTAAAAGGGCATTTCAACATATGCTCAAGTGAACTGGATATTTCTGGGGAAAAATTCACGAGGACTACTGTTGTCTGGGGCTATGTCAGTCCCAGCATTTTTATATTTGTATTAATTTACCTCTTCCCCTTCTTTCACAGCAAAATATTGAGAAACTTCTAATGATTTTTTAAAAAGCAACTATTCACAATTTGGGCAAAAAAAATAATAGTAAATAAAAATGACACTAAGAACCACATATGCTAGTTGTTGTTTATCTTTCATACTCTGGTATTTTTGGTATATTTTCATATTCTGAAGAGGAAGATGGCTTTTTTCCCCTCCACATTTTCTTTTTTGATAATGATGTCAAAAAATTAGGACATCAATCTTCTGTAGGATTTCTAGCAGTTTTGATAGTCCTACCCCAATAATTATTCTAAAAGAAAGTATTAAGAGTAGATTGTACTTTGTACAATTGAAGGTTGGAAAGCAATTTGTCCACTCAAGTCTAAGGATCTACAAGAATGTAAAAAAAATCCTTCCTCTAATGAGTATCCAAATGCCTATGAAAAATATGGATCCATTTTCTGGAATTTGCTTCATCTTGGGTGTTAATTATTTTGAGACTAGGAAAGGCAGGGTTATTTGAATTGTTTCAGATTTCTAACTGGACTTTGACAAAGAGAACCTATATTAACTTCATTCACATGCTGTGTTTTGTGTTGTCATTGAAGGAATGCAATATTAAAGTTTTACTTTTTAGTCCTTTTAGGGATAGGATTCAAATTGGCATAGCATCCATGATCCTGCATAAGATGTGACTCAAATGATAGTTCTATCTTCTTTGGCTGCCAAAATGGGAGCCATTTTGGTCCTTTCGAAAAGAGTTGGATATAAAGTTTATTGATGCCTAAAATCATTCTAACAGCATTTGCTTAAAGCACTGTGGGTACAAGATTGCTTTGGTTACTGATGTTTCCATGTTTATTTCATCTTGTGATGCATTGTGAGATCCATAGCCTACAAATATAAAATCAAATGTTGTGCATTTTACTAGGCTATATTTTAGGAAGACAGATTCAATATCTCTAGGGATTATTTTATCATATACAGGTTTCCCTCACAGTATTTGTATATCATGAAAATCTACTGTAAGGCTTAGGAATGGTTAAAGCATGTGTTTTGCTGACTATCAGTTAAACTCCTAAAACTGTGTTGTAATGTGGTAGAGGGAGTACTAGATTTCCAGTGAGAAGAATGGGAAGAACAGCAAACTCCAGCTCTACCATCCACTATTTGAGTGACCTCAGCAAGTCAATTTAACCATTCAGCGCTTCAAGGTTTTCATTTATGAACTGAAGAAACCTTCTGAAATAAGGAGGTTTGAATTAAAGGATATCTAAGGTCCCTTCCATTTCTAAATCAATGATCATATGAATTTTCCCACCTACCTCCCTGCTTTTGGGTGGGTAAGGGAAGGTAAAATAATCTCATGATCAGTTCTAAAGGCTATGAAATAGGTAACTTCATTGATTAGTTGATGGCTCCCATATCCAAGTGGATTAATGAAGAAATAAATTAGGTTTAGAAAAACATCATACATTGCATTCACAAATATACTCAATGTACATAGGTTATCTGAATATTAAAAATCATCCCATTAAAACTGGGAAGATTACCCAATCAAGCAAAGCTGGTACGTAGATTTCTATCCAACAAGGGGAATACCTGCACAAGTTGTAGTATATGGTTGTGATGTAATACTTATAATATTATAAGAAATGATGAGCTCATTGACATTAGACAGGCATGGAAAGACATGAAATAATGAAGAGTCAATTGAGCAAAACCAAGAGAACATTGTATACAGTAACAGCAATATTAAGAACAACTTTGAATGATTAAGTCATTTTGACTATTATAAATAAATAATTTAAAAAAGAAGGACATATGAAGATGCTATCTGCATCTAGAAAGAACTGATAAATAGAAATATAGAATAATTTCATATGCACATGTCTATATACCTATTTTTACATATATATTTATACCTAATGTTGTGTGTGTGTGTGTGTGTGTACAAATACTTATTTTAATTTAAAGGTAGTCATCTCTAGGAGCAAGGGGAGGGAAGGATTTAAAAAAGGAAATTTACATAATTTTATTTTATATTTGGATTGAAAAGTTGTACATGGTAAATCTGCATTTTCATGTGCAATCCTCTTTTTTTGGTTATGTGTTACATACTGTTATCGATATGCTTGTTTTGCTCCATGAATTGAAAATAAAATAAATTTTTAAAAAACCAAGGGATAGAATTGATTACAGGAAGATAAAATAGATCATTTTGATTAAGTGAACTTGAAAAACTTTTTCATGAAAAAATGTAACTAAGATATGAAGGGAAGATATCAAGTAGGGGAAAATTATTTGTATCAAATATCACAGAGTCACAGATTTAGAGCTGGAGCATATCTCAGAGGTTATGTAGTCCAATCCCTTTCATTCGACAGATAATGAAAGCGAGGCTCAAAAAGAATGTTACTTGTTCAAGGTCAGGTAGGAAGTGTCAGGGATAGGATTTGAATGTATGCCCTTTGACTCTACGAGTACAGCACTCCTTCCATTGTGCCACGATGATCTGATAAAGTAACGTAGTTGGTAGAAATAGTACTAGTAGGCCTAGCCATTTCTTTGGAAATCAATGTGTAATTTTGTAGAAGAAAATGACTAAAACATTCGCTGTCTCTGACTCAGAGTTTTCCATCGCTCAATGCCCAGAAGGCCCTTTCCACACCAAAGTATTTATAGCAGAACTTCCTATAGTAGCAAAGACTTTTAAAGTAAGCAGATGTCTATCAATTGGCTAAAAGAATTGTGGTACATTAATATAATGGAATATTACTATATTGTAAGAAACAAATAAAATAAATATAAAAACCCTAGAAAGATATATACAAACTGATGTGAGGTAGATCATGCAGAACCAAAAAAAATAATATGGATAATAAAACAAATGAAACTATATGCTGCAAAATGATAACCAAGCTTGCTGCAGAAGACGTATTAGGAATCATCTTCCTCAACATTTTTTACAGTGTTGGGAAGATAACACATATATGGTCAGATTTTTTTTTCTATATGTTAGTTTGGTTGAACTATATCTTTTTTCCTATTTATTCTTTGTTACATAGGATATCACTCCGGTAGTAGGAAGAGATATGGAGGTGATGTGAACAACAAAACCCATCCATGAGGAGGAGAAGGTTAAATGTGAAAGAGGAGGGAGGAAGGGGAATGAGAAAAAGAGAATAGGTCAAAGGGGAGGGGAGAGAGAAGGGGGAGAGAGATATAACTCAACTTTTTGAGTAAGAAAACTCATGGCTAGAGAATTCTTGTCACACGACAACCTGGCTTTGTTGCAACCTGAAGAGGTATGTACAGAGCCCTTTTCTGATTCTTGACTGCTAGTATTATGTTCAACTATAGGATGCCAGGAAGGAAAGAAAAGGTAGCACTGTGGCCGCCTTTAGCTCAGTCGTTAAGGAGAGGTCAAAGTACCAGGATGTCAGAAGCACACAGTATCACTGTCAATCATAAGTTAAGAGTCCTGTATGATGCTTTAGTAAGTATGCTGAAGCTAAAGGAATATATTAATGTAGGCATCGGATCACCTGAATCTCCAATCAGAGGGAACCAGAAATACACGCAGAGGGTTTGAACTTCCCAGGCACTGTGCAAGTTCACTGTTGTGTATAGTTGAGTTGATTACAGAATTAGACACTGAGCATAAGAAAAAAAGAGAGAGAGATTGTGTGATGATCAGCTGCATCAAAGAAATGCATACCTAAAATTATTGGCTAAGTTCCCATTTTTGTCTCCTCCAAAACCAACAGTTCCCCAATGTAATATTCCTATGATACATTAACTGCTCTTTCCAGGCCTCCTTCCCTCTGACACAAAACATAAGTGATTGTAGTGTAATACAAAAAACTTGATTTAAAAAAAAATTCAGATTACATTTATTTGATATGGTCAGCCTGTACATTAGCCATTTGTTTGAAGCTACAGAACAATCTATTTACACTGTGATTGGCTACAGTTATGCTTATGAAATGGGATAGTGAAATCCCTTTTTATTTACATTGGACTTAAAGTCAAAGGGGAACTCTCATATATAGTTCAGCTAGACTCTTACAGGCCAGTTATGAGAAAAGCAGCGATTGCTTTTATAGTAAAACTAGCTCTGAAAAGCTTCCTATCAATGTTTCAATTCTGAGTTAATGATGTCGATTATTAAAGGAGGATTGGGATAGAAGGCTAGGAGAACAACACAGCATAGTCATCACAATCTATGCAGTGATAAAGAAGTGATCAGATTCCAGAAAAATAGCCAAAAAAACTTAAAAGCGGCCAAACAGCCACAATAAAGAAAATGCCAAACACCTTCAATGTATTTTACATTTTGCCTAATGATAGCTTACCTATGCACACTTGGAGGTTGCCTCCAATACTAAAAAAGTTCCTCTGCCAGTCTGAAGGATTAAAGGAAAAGAAAGATACTCTGATCTCTGGTTCTAAAACAATTACCTGAATTTTAATTACTAGGTTCTTCTAAGTGGAGCATTATGGTGTGCTGTCCATCTCTGAAAAGTTAAAGTAAAGAATAGAGATGTTATGTAATTGCACACAGGAAGTAGAGTTTTCAAGAAGGAGAAGAAAATTAATTTTTATCAAACTACAGACCTGTAAGCTTGACTTCAATGCCTGCCAAAATTCTAAAATTTATCATTAAAGAGACAGTTAGTGAGTATTTTGAAAGGGAACCAGTGATTTCTAAGAAATGGAATGGTTTCATCAAGAATGTTCCATGCTAGACTAATCACATTTCTTTCTTGTGACCAGGTAACCAGACTGAGTACACTTGGACATCAGGAAGGCAATCACAAAATTTTCTCCTAACATCTTTGAGGAAAAAAATGGAAAAACGTGAACCAGATGGGGATACAGTAAGAAAACTGTTGAGTAAAGTGGGCCCAAAGAGGAATGATACATCATATCAACATAGATGAAGGTCTCTAGGACAATGGCACAGAAGTCTGTTTTTGAGCCATTTCTAGTTGTCATTTCCATCAATGACTTGGATGAAGATATAGGTAGTTTACTTAAAAAAAAACTTTTCAGAAGACAAGAAGCTGTAAGTGATTGCTCTCATGTCAAATGATTGAATCAGAATTCAAAAATAGTATCAATGGGATAAAATAATAAAAATGAACTGTACAAGCATGCAATGTCAAAAGAATAACCATATAACCGTTTCTGTGACAAAGTTCTAGGATGCAGGAAGTAATGGAGAGAGAACACAAGAAAATTACTTTGGCAGTAGCACGTGGGATGGACTGACAGGGAAAGAGATTTGAGGCAGGGGCACCAATTAGGAGGTTGTTGCAATTTCTACGTGAAAAATGATGAGGATTTGATCTAAGGTAGTAGCCTGCCTCAGTCTCCTCATCTAGAAAATGGGAGTAATAATAGCACTTAATCTCCTGGTAATATTGTCATGTAATGACAGAATTCTTAACGTTAGAAGAAACCTTAAAAATTTTCTCATCCAGCCCTCTTATTTCATAGATGATGAAACTTACACCATAGAGTTTGAATGATACTTGTCTAAGGTTATAAAACTAGTAAGTGACCTGTGGTTGGAAGGCAAATCTTTTGAATCTTGGCCTCATCTCTATGAAGGGTGATTCTCAAATTCACAACACCTATTTCAGCTGTGTCTTTCATCTAAGTGTAAGCCTGCTCCTCAGTGATGCTTCTGACCCATTTTAAGAAGGCAGTGCTGCCTTCATTTTTTAGAGATGGTGTTACATTTCAGTTGCAAGGGAGACAAATGTTTCTCATGGCTTTTTGGAAACTGGATGAAAAC
>JAQQSW010020276.1:0-10885 GCA_028646575.1 Pseudocheirus occidentalis | reverse complement strand
ATATATTTGTGCATACACACACAAATGTTAAGAACCTACTGTTTTCATCTAAATTATTTTGATGAGGAAAAACAGAAAATTCCTTAACAAATCTTACTGTTCCCTTATCCTGTCACTCCTTTTCATTTCAATGAACTACAGTTAAATTTTAAAAGCAAATTTGTTATACATGTGTCAATTTTTAGGGTTTTTCTCATTTATTTATTTACTTATTTTAAATGAAATGTCAGAATGGAATAGGGAAAAGAATATTGAGTCTTAATTCAAGACCTCTGACTGATACTTAATAGCTGTGTAATGGTGGACAAGTCACCTCTGTGTTTCATTTCTCTGTAAAATGGGAACAGTAATACATGTGCTACCTACTTCATATGCCTAGACACTACTTACCTTTTAGGACAGTTATAATGAAATTTTTTAAAAGCATTATGAAAACCTTAAAGTAGGTTAAAAATGAATTATAAGGGTAGAGGGAAAAATAAACCAGAGAATTGTTTGTTTCAGTTAGATAAATTTCTCTTTAATAGTTAGAATAACCTTTTATGATTTAGATCTTCCTGTTTAAAATCTTTCTTATTTACTAATCTACTTTTCTGACCCAGTGAAAGAGGCTTTATAGTGAACTGCAGAGAGCACTGGAGGCACAATCAGAGACTGAAGGGACCCAGTAGTGGCCACAGACTAACAGTCCTTGTCATGAAAGACTTAAATCTGATAATCACTACTTTTATGATATGGCCTTACACTACGTCAAAATCTACCTAATGAACACAGAAGACAACCATAGAAGATTGAGCTAAAATTATAGTGACTTCCTTATTCCTACACACACATCAGCTTATTTTTCAATTATTTGTGACTTTTTCATTAAAAAAGAGAAGAATGAAAAAAAGTCCCTCTCATCTTTAATTTGGTCATTTCAGACTTCTGACTAAATGGCTTGCCATTGGATCAAAGAGATGAAAAATAAATCAATCACCTAGCATTTATTTAGTGTTAAACGCAAAGGAGACCAAAGAAAAAGTAGAAACAGTCCCTGTCCTCCAGGAGTTTACATACTAAAGTGGAAAGTGTGTATGTGTGTGTGTGTGTGTGTGTGCGTGTATAAAATTTAGATCATACACGATAGATACAGAGTTGGGGATATGTCATTATAAGCAGAGGTATGAGAGAGGGGAAGAAGAAAGGCCTATTGGAGTTTGTAGTATTTGAGTTGGAGTCAAATTCAGAGATACTAAGAGGCAGAAGGTGAGAGAGATCATTGAAGGGATGAGGGAACAGACAATGCAAGGGAATAGAGGGAGGAAGTCCTCTGGGGACAATAGCAAATGGGGGACAGGAGTGAAATTTAAGATTAGAAAGGGCCTGGTTGTGAAGAGTTTTAAAGGCTAAATAAAGGACTTTACATTTCATCTAAGTAGCAATAGGGAACAACTAGATTTAATTGAGTAAGGGCATCACATTGTCAGACCAACACTTTGGGAAAGTCACTTTGATAGATATGTGGAGAATAGATTGGAGAGAGAAGCAACATGGGGCAGAGAGATCAATTAGAAGGCCATTGCAATTGTCTAGGTGGCTGAGTGAGTGGAGAGAAAGTGATATATGAGATATGTTGTAGAGAAAGATATTACAAGATTTGGCAATTGATCTGATATGTGAGGAGGGAGGGAGGAAAAGGGAAAGAGAGAGAGAGACAGAGAGAGGGAGAGAGAAAGAGACAGAGACAGAGAGAGAGAGAGAGAGAGAGAGAGAAAGGGAAAGGGGGAGAGAGAGAGAGAGAGAGAGAAAGAGACAGAGAGAGACAGAGACAGAGACAGAGACAGAGAGGGAGACACAGAGAGAGAGAGAGAGAGAGAGAGAGAGAGATCGATTAAGAATAACACTGAGATTGTGAATTTGGGTGACTAAGATAGTGGAAGCCCAAACTGTAATAGATGTATTCAGAAGAGGCAGAATTTTGGGGAAAAGATAAGGAGTTAAGTTTCAGACATATTGAGTTTGAGATGTATGTCTAGGGGACATCCATTTAGAAATGTTCAAAAGGTAGTTGGTGATGTATAACTAGAAATCATTAGAGAGACGAAAAAGAGTAAATATATTAGAGAATCCTCAGCAACATCAGCATTGAGATGGTAATTGAACCCATGGAAGCTCATAAGATCACTGGGTGATGAAGTATACAAGAAAAAAGAGAAGATGACCCAGTTTACTTTGGCAGACATGATGTGGAACCAAATAAAAGAGACTGAGAAGTAGCTGGATCATTAGGGGAAGGTATCTGAATAAGCATTTATATTTCACCTACCCTGTGCTAAATACATTTTTAACAAATATTATCTCATTTGATCCTTACAATCCTTATTAGACAGGTGTTATTATTACTCTGTCATGGCAGTTCTCAACCTGTAGGTTATGTTCAGTTTGTAACAATGAAATATCCTGCATATAGATATTTGCATTACAATTCATAACAGCAGCAAAATTACAGTTATGAAGTAGCAATGAAAATAATTTTATGGTTGGGGGTCACCACAACATGAGAAACTGTATTAAAGGGTCATGGCATTAGGAAGGTTGAGAACCACTGCTCTATCATCATCCAGTTGAGGAAACTTAGGCAAACAAAGATGAAGTGACTTGCTTAGTCAAACAGCTAGGAATTGTCTGAAGACAGATTTGAACTCAAGTCTTCTCATTTCCAGGCCCAGGTCTCTATCCACTGTGCCCCCATCTACCTCTGGGAAAATGATAATCAAGATAGAGAAGATTCATGAAAATTTGAAAAGAGAATTTCCAGAGGGAGAAGGTGGTCCACAGTTGCAAAAGGTACAGAGAGGTCGAGATGGATGAGCACTGATATGGTCATTAGATATGGCAATTAAGATATCATCCATAACCCTGGAACAAACAGTCTCAGTGGAATGATGAGGTTGGCATCCAGATTGTGGAGGCTTTAGAAGAGCCTGAGAGGTGAGGAAATTGAGGCATTGATTAGAGGTTGCTTTTTCAAATAGCTTGGCTGAGAGGGAAAGGACAAATAATAGAAGGATAACTAATGACAATATAGTGAGGGTTTTTTAAGGATGGGGAAAACTTGGGCATTTTTGTTGGCAAGAAAGAATGATCCTATCTGTTAGGAGAGTTTGAAGACAAAAGAGAATGAAGATGGTGATGGGGGCAGTCTGCAGGTGAAGATGTCAAGGGACAGGATGGAGGGTACACATAGAGCAACTGTGCTTGGCAAATAGAATGATTAGCTCCTCATCAGACACTAGAATGAACTAAAGGACAATAAGTGGAGATGTCAGGAGTACTTGGTATAAAAAGTAGAGAAGAAGAAGCCCTGGACAAAAGGAATGATTTTTTTTCAATGAAGTATAAGTTGAGATTTCTCAGCTCAGTGGGTGAGTAAAGGTATGGATTGTTTGAAGAGAGAAGGAAACTTTGGAATAGCTATGGTGTGAGTGGGATAGTGAAATAAATTAGAAGGAGAAGAAAGATTGTTTTACTGTAGTGTGGTCTAGTCCAGATTAGCTAGAAAAAAAAGTATGGTATGACCTAGTGAGCATGCTGTAATTTTGTCTGATTCTATTCATTAATATTTTTGTAGGAATGAAGAAAACACCTGATAGGGGTTATCCATTTATAACTTGGCAAGGAATGATTGACCCAGGGCAAGACAAATAAACCATTTAAGAGTAGAGAATAATGTAGAGTTGAGCTAGTTTGCCAAGTGGTTGAGAAGGGTGATGGTCAGGGATAGTACTGAGTGATGGAGGTATGGAGCACTGTTTTAAAAGGAGTGAGGCAAAGGAAAGATAAAGCTCAAAATCAGATAAAGGAAAATAAGAATTACTGAACATGAAGTGACACACTACTGGGTGATGACAAGCTCAAAAGTTTGACCATGTCTGTTTAGTGTGGAGAAGTAGGTGATGAGAGTTGAGTAGGCTGAAGGACTGGGAAGTTCAGGTAGTTCAGGAAACATTAGCACATATGCTGAAGTCCACTACTATAAAGGAAGAAGTAAGTGTGGAGAAGACTGTGAACCAGGGATTGCACTCAATGCAGAGAGAATGAAGAATTCCCTGGGATCAATAGATAACAGCAACCAGAATTTGAATTGAGTGATATATTTAGATTGAGCATACCTCAAAGGAAAGCCAATAGAGGGAGAGTCGGAAGTGGTAATATGGAAAAAGTAATATTCTGACTCTCCCAACACCAGTAATGTATGTGAAGAAGGGCAAATGAGTGAAAGTACAATAAGTACTATCTCAGACTGTCTAACAAGAGCAGATTATTAAATTTTCAGTGTGAGAATTTATTTCTCAGCAAATACTACAAATCAGCACTTGATTTATTGCTTTGTTAATTGTTTAAACTGCAGAAAATTATGGAGAATATATTAATAAACAGATTTAGCTTGAAAGTGTGTCATGCTACTTTTTTTGAGAGCTGGTTGTTAAACATTTACACCCATAGATTCAGGTTTCAGTGAAAGCTAGAAGATGGAAACAGTGAGCAAAGAAGAGATTTAAGGGGAAGTGACAATGTGGAACAAAAATAATTTGTCCAAAAAAGTACTGATTACCTGTGTTCCCCAATTATTTCATAAGAAGACAAGAGATATAGCTACATAGCATACTGCAAAACTGTTTGCAGTGGAATTAAGGGGTGATAGGTGGGTGACTAGAAATAACACTAGAATGGTTGATACAAAATCTGATTAAGAATCTGTAAGTGATTAGATACTCTGAGTAAGCCTTCTAAAGCTTGACAATGAGTCTGTATACAATATGGTTGTGTCCCATATTAGCTTTTGTTTGCAGTTTGACTCCAGCTTTTGTGTGCAAAGCTAAATATGTAAATATCACTGCACAGCTAAATTCTTCCCAGTTGCCTAATGGCTGTTGTTGTCCTGTGTTTTGAGAGCAAAACGTCATGTGTACAGTCCATCACTGCACAAATACAATGTTTATATCCCATGGGTAACTCAGACCACACGTATAGTATAGCAGAAGTGC
This sequence comes from Pseudocheirus occidentalis, assembly GCA_028646575.1. Taxonomy (NCBI): domain Eukaryota; kingdom Metazoa; phylum Chordata; class Mammalia; order Diprotodontia; family Pseudocheiridae; genus Pseudocheirus; species Pseudocheirus occidentalis. Next base: position 5,855 of record JAQQSW010020276.1, on the reverse strand, counting down.
CATCTGGAAGTAATTCACCATTATTGCTCCTTATCAGGATTGCTTGGGTTTTTTCCTTTTTTTTCATCAAATATAAATGAATCATAGAACAAACTGGTGTATGTTCATTAAACTATGAAAACGTATTAGGCTACCCTCTTACTGTTTAAAATAGGACTCTAATAAAGGTAGACTAGACAATGTGAACCTACGGCAGGAATATGACATGTGAAGGGAGAAATAGACTGAAATCTGCCTGTGTTATGCCAGGAAATTACATATTCTTCTTAAAGTAAAATAAACACTTGACAAAGCTGTTAATCATCCCTAGTGGAAAGGATTTACAGATTCAATATTAAGATGATGAGCTTCCCACTGGTCTTAGAAGCACTGTAGTCAAATGAATCCATTTTCCTCTGAAATCATTTAGATAAAAAATTATATTCACATTGAAGAATATGAATGGCTTGAATGCTAAAATGTCACTTTAAAAATGCATTGGCCCCTCAATGGGCTCCTAATAGTCCATGGTTAATATTTAGTTTAGAAAGAAAAAAATCTGAAGCCATTTTATTAAATGGTAAAGTAGGTAACCTGTTTTCCCCTCCCCAATAAAATGTAACAGGTTGGTTGCTGGATAAATACGTGTCTATGTATATATTGGTGACCTAAATATGAAATATTAGATCAAGCTCTTGCTTAGCATGAAGATGTAGGAATAACAGCTAGAAATATATATATATACTATATATACACACACATGTACACACACATATGAATACATGTACATGTAGATATAGAATACATATCTATGTGTACACATGCACATGTGTATTTATGCACATATGTGCAATGTACAGATGTATATATCCCCTTGTATAAACACACATATGGTTATAGACATATATTTACATGTATATGTGTACCCATATAATATATTCCTATGTATATAAATATACTGATACATATATACACTGATACACATGTACACATATATACATGCATACACACATAAGCATTTATACATACATGAAGGTTTTGAATATATTCTTGCTTAGATTGAACTTCTACATGGTGGACAAGAACATTGTCTAAAATATAGTAAGTAGTCTATATGAATTTACATAGCTCTTAACTCTTCCAAAATGAAATAAAAAAAACCAAAGTTTTTGTGTTTTTAGGGAAAATCAAAAGTTAGTCACTTTACTTTTTAAGCAAGCAACTTCAGATTATTTTTTCTTTCTAAGCCAAATAAAGCAGTTTAGCAATAGGCTAAATTAACGATAGTTATTAAATCTAATATATATTCTAGTTCATGTAAATAATCTAAGGTGTAAGGTAAAATACATTTAGTCTGTTGTCAAATTATTTTATTTTAGAAATGTGCACAAAAATATTGTTCCCTTCATATTGTGTAAATGACAGTTACATATTCAGATAGTAATGAAGTTGTGTCATAATATATTTAAATTTACATTGTGCATATTCGGGTCGGTAGTATCTATGAGAAATAACACTTCACTTTATTAAGTGACTATTTTATATGTGTATATACAGACTATGATTACAATGTAAAACCAATAGGATCAGCATTTTCATCTGGATTAAGCTTATTTTCATAAACGCCTTCTCTTAAATTTTTGGGTAAACTGAAATAATCCTTCATTGAGGCATGTTTGGAAATTTACCTGCAGAGAAATTGTAGCTAGGAATGCCAATAGAAACAAACAGTTTTCAGAAGTTAGCCATTCAAAGGGAGAGAGAGAGATTATAGAATGTAGTGATTAAGAATGTGTGCAGTGCAGTATAATTACATTTTTTTTTCTTGGAAACAAAATAGGACTGTGGCACTGAAGAAATTTGTAAGCATTAAAAAATTCTGTAATCAGGCCCCAGGAGAACATATTAAAATTTTTAAAAGGGATAAATATTTGACGTCCTTGCTATTTTCTAGCCACACTTGTAGATGAGGCCTGCTGTCAATGGGTGGTGTTTTGAAGGCTGGAGAAACTGATATGATATGGCAACCACATTGCCAAGAATCCACTTCTAAATGACTAATCCACATGGTAGGATTAACACTGGCATGTTACTAAAAGATTGTGATCATTCAATGACCAGGAGGAAGAAAATGGAGCTAAATGCAGACAAAGAGTAAAATAAATTCATGAAAAAGATCAAGAGGCACATTTGGGGTCAATGAAGGTCTAAGGGGGAGTCCACTTACTGCCAATGGCTCAGCTGAAACGTCTGCATTTCCACGTTGTCCGATTGATAGTTGCCTAAAGAGTGACCAGCTCAGGAATATTTTCTCCACTAATCTACCATAGTATGGGAAATTCTTCCACCATATTTGTAAGATCATTTTGGAAACAGGCACAATTTAATGGGGTTAAGACATTAATAACACAGTATGTAGTTATTTATCACCATAATTTAGTTATGTAATAAATGCATGAGGTATAAGGACAAGATACATTTTGATAGAGGAAGAAGTAAAGAAAGGTAAAGGTCAAGATGTGCCACATAGATATAGAAATCACAAAAATATAACAGTCTAGACTCTAGACTCTATTAGGGGAAACACCATAAAAGGAGGGTAGGAAAATCCTGGCAGAAGAACATGCCACAGAATAAGGACAACACACTACTGAGTAGCTGTGTGACTCTGGGCATGTCACTTAAGTTCACTTTGCTTACATTTCTTCATCTGTTAAGTGGAAATGACAATAGCACCTGCTACCAGGATTGTTGTGAAGATAAAAATAATATTTTTATTTTTAGTAACAAATTTATTATTATATTATAAATTTATTTAACAAATAAATTTAATTTAATAATTTGTAAACCTTAAAGTGCTATATAAATGCTAGTGACAATGATGATGATGATGATGATGATGGCGGTGGTGGTAGTGAAAATAGGCATCACTATTGTTGTTTTTGGAGGGGGATATAAATGAACTGTGGGTGAACAGGGAAAAAGGTAAAGCCTAGGGTAGAAACATCTTTTTTTTTCTCTTTTCAAGTCACCCAATTTGCCCAGAGGTGACTCCAGGTAGCATTATTTATGGGCATTAGCTAAATTAGCATTAGCATAAATCTCTGAAGCATAGATCATAGTTCTGATCATTCTATTGCAATGTGGAAGAATAACATGGATCCAGTTCCTATCAACAGATGTGTTGCAGTAACTGGAAATGCCATTTGCTTGCCTGCTTCCCCAATAATCACGCGTTGCCTTAATCACTAGCAATAACACATGCTGTGCATTATAAGATGAAGAAATCTTTAGGGGTCAACTTTTTGTCATCATTGTCTCTCCTACATACAGATGGAGAACAGCATGTTGTGCATGGGGAACCAAAACATTTAAAGCCCAGGGTTAGAGGTGGAATAAGGATTTATTTTCATCGGGAAGAATGTGAGGTGTTATGCCCTACAGTGCTGCAAGAAAGTTTCTCAGATACAAGGGAAAATTGCTGAAATTGATCTAAACAAATACTTCCCATTGGCAAAACTAGGAACATGAGAAAACACAGAGCACTCATTACCAAGGAGAGCAAGGGCAGAAATGCCCCCAGACAATTAGTAGCCAAGATATGGAATTACCTTATACCAGATAAAAACAAGGAGATGTGTATTTATGAAAAGAAGCTTACAGAAGTGAGGAGAAAAAAAATAAAACAAAAAAACCCCAAGAAAGACTGTATTATGATAAGTATATATTATATGAATTTAGAAATTGCAAAATGTAAAACTTACTTCCCCAAACTCTTGTCCTAGAAAACCATACCAATGACCACATATAGACAAATTAAACCCTCAAAGAATATAGAAGGAAAGTTAAGATATCTGTTTCCTCTGGAGACTCAAATTCAAATTCTGATTAGGTCACATTTGAAATAAGTTCTAATATCAATGAGTCCCTAGTGGGCACTTGTTCCCATCACAAATGGCCATCAAATTTGGCACCACTTCCACTGCCTGGCAGGCTATTCCAGAAAGGCCAAGGAATGGGCATCAAGGCTGGTGGCAGGTCGAACTCAAGCTGGTTTGGCAGGGCTGTGTGGTTAGGCTGGCACAGCCACAGCCTACACTGTTCCATCCGGCTTCTTGCCAACACCATTAATCTAGCCTGTGTCTGAGCTCCCACCTTCAACTCAGGCTTAAAACAATTCTAAAATTAAAGTAATATTTCCAATCTGAATGGGAAGATATCTATCATTTTGTCTCAGCCCTTCTTCACCCCTCACCCACCCTATTTTAGGGAAAGTTGGAAAGGGCATGAAAAAGAGGAGCCAACAAGACAAAATGGAAGACAAGTAAGGTCTATTCTGTTCTGTTTCAGAAAGTAGGAGACCCGAATTCTCATCTCCCCGCACAAAGATTTGGCTGTGCTTTAAGTACAACACTCAAGTGCTCTAGGCCTCAGTTGACTGTCTGAAGAAAAAAAAGGATAATAATATCATGTCTGCTTGAAGATTATTAACTCTAATATATCTGAATTGTTTTAGTAATCTGGAAATTAATCAGAATGAATATGATGTTTGAAATTTAGATGCAGGATCTCTGGATAAACATGACCTGGATTATAAGACAGTTTGAGGTCCCTTCCAGCTCTAAAAATAAATAATTCTATAGTCTGTTCAAATTATCTCTATTAAATATTCAAAAAAATCCAAACAACAACTAGACCTCTGTCAAGAGATGGTCTTTTTAAACTGACATTATAATTGAAATGTTCTTTCTTAAGAATTATGAACAGAAAATTTTAAATAAAAACAAATGGTTATCATATTCATTTGTCAACTATTTTTAACCAACTTAAAAATACACACTTCACATTTTAAAAACTTCAAAAACTTGTCAAGTTCCTTCAGTGATATTTGTCTAAATACTTGCCCCCACATAGCCCATAGTAAGTCTTCCATTCTCTGTCAGACTGTTTTGTCCTTTTTATCACATGAAGATATTTTCTCCACCTTAATATAGCCAATGCTTCCATGGCAACGCTTCCTCCATTCCGGAGGGCAGAACACATGGCTACTGAGGAGAGCACTTGGTGGGTCAAGAGGCAGCTTGTGTTTGGAACCTGAAACCGAACTCTGCCCTTTTATCTTTGGTGAGTTGATAAGATTCCCCTCCCCTTACTTTAAGTCCATTTTCTGTTTGTTTCTTTGACAATCCATTCTTGATTAGACAAAAGAGTTTTGAAAGAATTCTTAGAAAACATAAAATCTCCTTTTAAATCTAACATAATTGAATTATTTTAGTTACTTTGGAAATGAAAAACTAAACTAACTATTATGTTGGAACCTAAGATATGTGTCTCTCTGGAAGCAAATTTCCTTAACAACTATGTTCTGGCTAATATCTGTCAGTCAAAACAACAACAACAACAACAACAACAACAACAACACAGTAGATACTGTCTATAATGATTCTTCTTTTCTGGACTAAATGCATTGTTTATCTGAAAAACTTTATTTGGTGTTTGCAGCTCATAAAACTGTATTCAAGAATTAGCTTTGGGAATAAAAGAGTAAACATATATCAAGTATTTAAAAATTATAACAGTATGATGAACTATCAGGCTATGAGATAGACATGATCTATAAATTTGTGGATTATTAATTGATGTTGACCAGTAGACCAATATTAGTTGTAACAACACCATAGAAGAAATTAACTTTCTTTTCCAACAGTTGAGTTGGTTATTACCTCTTCAACTAGATCAGTTTCCTGTTCTAACTTTCTGATTTTATTACAAAAATATTCCCACTCTGCTAGTCATATAGGTTGAAAAATTTCCAGTTATTTGCAGTTTCATCTCCTTGATATAATCAATTAAAAAGCCCTGCCAATTTTTTCCTT
>JAQQSW010020274.1:0-10886 GCA_028646575.1 Pseudocheirus occidentalis | reverse complement strand
CCCCCCCCCATTTTCTTTATGCATTTTAAGACATTATTCTGAAAAGGGTTCCATAGGCTTCACCAGACTGCCAAAGGGGACCATGAGACAAAAAAATTAAGAAGTCTTGGCCTCTTATAGAATATTATTATTTATGTACATGACTTTTCCTCTCCTCTCACCTACCAATTAAAATAGGCATTGGGAAGAAAGAAACTATGCTTTCTACTTCTCTATATTCTCCCACAGTACCTTGCATGGTGTCCTGCACATAGCAGATGCTCATTAAATAGTCAGTGAATGAATAAATGGATCATTTAACCCCAATTTAGTTAAGAGATTGGTATACTCTCTACCTCCTTCCTTCCCCACTCCCCAAACAACCCGAAAGAGCTTAGGGTATTTTGTAGATAAATCAGGGCTTACCCAAAATTGAGACTGATCCAGATGGAAAAACTGGGACCTAGCTGCATGTTGAAAGTCTTGTTCAAATAATCTATTAACTTAATAAAAGAGTTGAGATGAAGTAGCAACTTGATTTCAAGGTGGGTGAAGCACATAGGATTATAGATATTAGAGCAGAAAAGGAGCTTTTGTTCATGGATTTAGACTTGGAAACGACCCCAGATTCTACTGAGTCCAACCATATAATTTGACAGAGGAGGAAATAGTGACCCATAGGGATTCCATGACATAACAAAGGTCACATCTGTAAGTGGTACAGTCTAGAATCAATTTCCAGATAACTCCAAGTTTAGTTCCCTTTTCACTATACCATCCCTAGAAAAGAATGGAGGCCTATGTAAAGTAAATAATTTATTTGGTATGTAATTTTTATTTTCTATTAAGGCTTGAAAATTAGATTTTAAAGAGATTTACAATTGGAGTTAAATTCGCACTTAGTGTAAACTGTCAATAAGTGACAGTAGATATCTTGGCCATGTTACTTAAATTATTTGATATATAGCTGATGGGGATTTAATGGGTGGGGATTAAAATTCTCATCCATTAAAAATATACAATATATGTAATTCCTTGTTAAAGTAGATAATCTTGAAGAAGTTTCATATATCAGACTTAAATAAATACCTTGGTACAATCTAGAATCTTTCTTAATTAAACTTAACTGTTATGCTTTTTAATGTCTTTCTTTCTCCCCTCTATAGCTACAGGAGGATTTTAGTTCTTTTTCTCAACTACATCTCTTAGTGCAAAAATGCTAGAGTTTGTAGGGCTCTTCCTAGTTCTTTAGTTGGCATCACCTGGAATTAAAGTCTGGCTGAAACTTCACAGCTGGAAGGACACTAGTAATTATCTCATTCAGTCTAATAATGATTTTGCAGATCAGGAAACTGAGACCCAGCAAAAGGATATGATTTGCTGAAGGCCACAAAGTTAGTAAATAACAGCCCTGAGATCAAACCCCACGAAATTACAAAACCTCATTAATTACAAGTGTAGTCCTTGGGAGCTCAGAAATTATCTGGTCTAACTTAGACCTAAACAGGAAATCTCTTTATAACAGCCCAGATAAGTGGTCATCCAGCTTTTGCTGGAAGACCTGGAGGTCTTCTACCTTCAGAAGAGTTTCATTCTACTTTGGGATGGTTAGTTTTTCTTAAGTGAGTTAAAATTTACCTCTTTATAATTTACACCCATTATTCCTAGTTTTATCATTTTTGAGTCAAGCAAAACAAATCTCACCCCCTCTTCCATGTAATAATTAAGTATTTTGCCCAGATCAGATTGTATTTGGAATAGATATTGTTCTAAGCGCCAGATTCTGGAACAGAAATTGATAAACTCTAATGTGTTTAGATGAGGTCCATGAGGATAGTGACAGCCTCAGAGACCATGTTATACAAAGATTAAATTTCAAAAACTAGCATCTTTATCCTAGAACATAAAAGGCTTAGTGGATAGTTATCTTGAAATATTTGGAATGGTAGAGGATAGGATAGCTGCTTCAGAATTGGAAATGAGCAAATGTCCAGATTTTCAAAAAAAAAAAAGGAGAGAATTTGCTAACTCTAGGCTGAAAGATTTGACTTTGATTCCTAAAAGAATTCTAGTAGGTATTATTAAAAAGGATGATTAAAAACATCTAGAAACTGAAATAGCAGCCACAGAGAGTCAGCTTGGCTTTATCAAGAGCACATAATTCAATTCATTCAATTCAATTCAGTAATAATTTACTAAGTGCCTTTTAATAAATAAGGAGTTTATATTGTACTGGGAAATAGCAGAGAAATGTTTATATAGATAAGCAAGAACAAGATAATTAGAGGAAAGAGTGAGTCCTAATAACTAGGGTGATCCAAAAAAAGTTCTTATGAGAGATATTTCCCAAGTTGAGGATGGAAAGAAGTTATCCATGAAACACTAATTTCATTTCATTTTTAGACATGATCACCAGACTGGTTGATCAAGAGAATATAGTAGACATAACATACGTAGACTTAAGCAAAGTGTTTGTTAAAGTCTCTAATACTATTTTTTTGTGGAAAAGAGGGAGAATTGATGGCATGACAGTACTATAGTGGATTTAAAATTGAATTAGTACTGGTACTCAAGGAGTAATCATTAATGTAAACTTGAAAGGAGGTCCCTAGTGGAGTATCCCAGGGATCTATCATTAGCTCTGTGCTTCAACATTTTTATTAATGAATTGAAAAACATATTGGTGTTCTGTTGATAAAATGTAGGTTATAAAAATATGGAAGGAATGCCAACATGCTGAATAGAATAATCAGGATTCAAATACATCTTGAAAAGTTATAACATTGGTTGAGTAAAAAAATGAATGAATGGGTGAATAAATGAATGAAAATCTATTCATTAAGTGCTTTCTATGTTTTAAGCATCATGGTTGCAAATACAAGCAAGCAAAAGAGTCTCTGTTCTAAAAGAATTTATTGTCTATTTAGGTAAAATAACAAACATAGGGAAACAGTGGGCAGGGAGTAGTATATTGATGGTGTTGCTATCATTGCCTTTGACAGCTAGAATTGGAAGGGAGACAGGCAGTGATAGGTTCATAATTGGTGGCACAGAATGAAGATGACTGGGGATTAGTATGGTTTTTCTGAGTGGGAGATGAGATGAACGCTCAGGAATCAGAAGCCCACAGTACCAAGACAAGAAGTTTGGAGTGCCAGATCAGAGGAAGGGGCTGGAGCACAGAAGCATGGGCAGGAAGTATGATGATGAATGCTAATACTCATAAGTCAAAAACCCAGATTGCCGGGGAGAACTTGGAGTTACTGGTAGGAAGTGGAGGCTAGAGAACAGGACCACGGCCAAGAAGTAGCATGGTATGTCTGAGTCCAGGTAAGATTCAGTCACCAATCAGAAGCCCAGGGTGATTTAATAAAATGAAAATTAATAGAGTTAAAGGATTTTTCTTGGGTTCATAAATCAATTGTATTAATACAAGATGAATATGAAAAACTTCTGAAGGATCTATGTTCTTCCTGACAAAGAAGATACTTAAAGAAGGTCATGGTGGCTGTTGAATTTAAAGGGCTATCTCAGTTATTCAAATAGAATCTGTGTCAGGCACTGTGCTAACTGCTGGGAATACAAAGAAAAGTAAAAAACAAATAGTATTTGTTTTCTAGGAACTCACAATGTGATGGGGAGGACAGCATTGAAACAACTATGTACAAAGAAGATATATACAGGAAGACTTTAGGAAAGATTTCTTGCAGATGGTGGGAATTCAGCTGAGATTTGAAGGAAGCTAGAAAAGCCAGGAGGGAGAGAATTCTGGGCATGGAGGACAGCCAGTGAAAACACTCTGGATCAGGAGATGAAATGTCATGTGCTAGGAAGAGCAAGGAGGCCAGTGTCACCAGATTGCAGAGAATGTGGAAAGGAGTAAGATGTAGGAAGACTGGAAAGTAGGAAGGGGTAAGGTCATAAAGGATTTTAAACACTAAACAAGATGCTATATTTGATCCTGGTGTTAATAGGAATCCACTGTAGTTTATCAAAATATCAAAGTGCCTCCTGGGCCATTGCCAGTCATCTTGACTTTTGTCTTGCCACTGAACTTTGATGACTAGTGAGGCTGATGATTTTGTGCAGTTCTGCCTCACTTAAATCCAACTGACCCATGAGGCAAGACATCATTCATCACAATGTGATGTCATCAGTCCTCTTTGAAAATGAAGGACAAACAACAATAACAACAAAGTGTGATCTGATCAAACTTGGATATTAGGAAGGTCAGTTTAACAGTTGAGTGCAGGTTGAATTGGGGGAGAGACTTGAGGCATGGAGATCAACCAGCATGCTACGTGAGAGGATTAGAATAGATCCATTTGCTTCCAGAAGTCAGAAGTCAGAGCAATGCTAAAAGTCCCAGAGAAGTAGGTTTTATCTTCTTGTCAGGAGAAAGAAAATAATCTGCCAATTAAAGTACTGTCTGAAAGCAGAATGGACCATTCAACAGGTATTGGGTTTATCTTTATTAAATATTGTTACCAAATGGCTAGATGATGACTTGTCAGGGTATATTATGATGGGGATTCTTACTTAGGTACAAATTGAACTAAATGACTTCTGAGGTCTCTTGCAAAATTCTCGACTTCTGAGTGAAAACCTACAATTAATGTGAACTGCTGTCTATACAGGCTTTCCTCTGTTATCCTTGTGCCATTAAGTTTTTAAACCCATGTGTAGGATTTTACATTGATCCCTATCATATACACTTCATCCTGTTAGCATCATCCCATTCTTCTAAGCCAGTAGTTCTGAACCTTCCTAATGCCGCAACCCTTTAATACTTGTATGTGGGCATATTCGCATGTGGGCAGACGCACCTGGAGACAGATAGAGGAGCAATGTCTTGGTTCCTAATACCATCAGAAATATATGTTTTCTGATGGTCTTAGGAGACCCCTTTGATCCCTGTGAAAGGATTTGTTCAACCTCCAGGGGGGTTGTGACCCACAGGTTGAGAACCACTGTTCTAAGTCATGGAGATCTTTTTTGGGTCCTGAACCTCTCATGTTAGCTATCCCTCCTAGGTTCATGTGATTGGTAAAGATGATCAGCATATCACCTAGGAAGAAAGGAACCAAAAAAGTTTTGATTAAGTGTTTTTTATGCAACAAGCACCATGCAGAACACTGCATAGGAAAACAAAGAGGAAAAAGCAGGTTGGTCTCAGTTTTCCATGGGTTCACACACTGAGGGAGATAATACACAAAAGACGAGTCATCTGTAGGGCAAATGGAAAGACCCAGAAGTCCCAAAGGTATAGCATTATGGTGGATGGCATATTTTAGGAATCCTTAGGTCAGGATGTTAGTGTCATGGATCCAGAGGGAATGGGGCAGAGCAGATGGTAAGGCTTGGTGATCCTGCTCCCACATCGTCCAAGGCCTGTGATCAGTCAAGTGGCTGAAGTGCTGTCTTAGCTTGTTCCAGCTGCCTGGTCTCTCTGAATCACTATATCCACATCACTGATAAAAATATTCAATAGCATAAGAACAGAGACAGATGCCTGGGGCACTCTACCAGAGACTTCTGTCCAAGTTGAAAAGTTAATGGACCCTCTTTGGAACCAGACCTTCAGCCACTTCTGAGTTTCACCTAACTGCACTACCATCCAGACCTAATTTTTCCATCACATCTACAAGGATAGCACAAAAAACTTTGTGAAATGTTTTGCTGGCACAGGACCTAGGTTCTCTGGCTGAAAATCCAGTGTTCTTTCCACTTCATCAGACTGCCTAATGACTCAAATGACTGTCTCCCCATAATCAGAAGCTTTCCTGGGAGTATTATTTTTGGAAGAGAAATAAAATTGCTCCTTTGTCCTCCATCGCCGAGTGGGAATGAGAGGTAGATAAAAAATTGAGACAGTCAGGAGATGTTGAATTCTTCTGGTTTCCATCTTCAGTAGCTAGTCTCTGTAAGCCTTTTGATTTCCTATCTGAGGATTCAGAGGAAGTGTAAGAATTAATTAATCTATTTAACTTTTACATCAATCACTACTTGAGAAACTCATGTAGTTCCATTAAGAGTTAACTAACTACTCTGGGTACAGAAGAGAGAGGAAGAACCCTTGAGAAGTGACTCAATGGAAATATGCTTGTCAGTAGCTAAATATTGCCTTCTAATTGCTCCAGAGAAAAGGATGAGAATCAATCAAGGGAATTCTTAATAGCTAGGCTAGCATAAATACGGTGATTTAAGGTTTGCAAAAAACTCTGAATAACGTTATGTTATTTGATTTTCACAACAACCTTGGGAGGTAGGTGCTATTGTTCCCCCAGTTTTGCAGATGAGGAAACTGAGTCTGAACTTAAGGAATTTATCCAAAGTTGCACAGCTATCAAGTGACTATGGTAGGATTTGAATTCACACCTTCCTGCCTCTAGCTCTCTGTGCACTGTACCACCTAGCAGCCTATGGAGATAATGCAGGAATTCCTTCCCTGTTCCTAACTCCATTCATTCTATCTATATGTTACTTCTGTGTTTATTTGCATCCTATTTTTCTGCCTTCTTAAGAAAAATATGAAGAGATTGAAATGATTCATTAATCCAATTTTCTTTACAAGACATCCAGATTTGTAGTCCTAGATATTAAATGACAGATACATTCATAGAAGATAAAGATTGAAGAAAATGGGATTGACCCCCCAAAATTTCATCTTATTAATTCTTATCAGATAAGGTATTCAAAGATAAGGCATCTAGGTAGCAGAGTAGATAGAATACCGAGCATGAAGTTATGAAAATTCATCTGTCTGAGTTCAAATCTGGCCTCAGACACTTTGTGGGCAAGTCACTTAACCCTGAATACCTCAGTTTCCTCAGCTGTAAAATGAACTAGAGAAGGCAAACCACTTCACTATCTTTGCTAAGAAAACCCCAACTGGAGCTATGAAGAATCAGATATGACTGAAAAAATGACTGAACAATACCAACGCTATCTTAAGCACAATTTTTCTTGACTTTTGATAGTGGTATTGATAAACAATATGTATCCATTGCTTTAGGATTTCTGAAGTGTTTTCCTTATCCTGTGTCCAGTGTTGACAATGCCTTCCTGCCACAGTTCTGCCTTTTATAATCCTTATTCCTTCAGGCCTCAACTCCCAGATCTTCTCCTATGGAAACTCTTTCCTTGGTCCCCTTTGAGTTCTTTTCTGTCTCCTCAAATTATCGAGTAAATTCTTATCTGTGAGAAACAAAATAGAGTAGTGAATGAAGGTCTGATCTTGAAGTCAGGAAGTCTCACCTCTAATGTATATCTGTGATCCTGGGCAAGTCACCTAACCTCTAGGAAGCCCTCTAAGACTATGAATTGCAGAACAGTCACTTGTCCTGATTGACAAGGGGTATTTCCTCACTCCTGGAAATTCACTATCCTGGTAAAATTACAGGTCCAGAGCCATTCTTACTCTCCCATCATAAGTCCTTATCTGTTTATCTGTTGTTTAGCTCTATTATAGTGTAATATTTCTAGAGGGTAGGAGCTATTTTAGTTTGTTTCATTTTTAAAGTTCCTACTCCTACCAATTAGCAGAGTACCTTACCCACAGCAGGTATTTAGTAAATATTTTATTAGATTAGATTGGCAGAAGGCTGTATAAGTATTTTTTATCCCTAATTTACAAATGAAGAAATCAAAGTTAGGAGCTCAGAGGTAGAGTAAGATACAAAGGGAGCCTGAGTGTCAGAACCCTAAGTCTCCTCTGATGTCAAGTCCAGTGTTCTATGATATCATGCTGTCTTACTCCAAGCAGCCCTAATTTTTACTTGTACTTTTTGTTGTTCTTGTTGTTGTTTAGTTCTTTCTATCCTGTCTGACTCTTTGTGACCCCATTTGGGGTTTTCTTGGTAGAGATACTGGTGTAGTTTGCCATTTCCTTCTGTAGCTCATTTTACAAGTGACTTGCTCAAAGTCACAGGATGAGGAAGTGTCTGAATCCAGATTTGAACTCAGAAACATGAGAAGACCTGATTCTTTAAATAATTGGATGAACCTGGCCAGGTTCCTTCCCCTTTTTGGGCCTCAGTTTCCTCACATATGAGATGAGATAAATTTATCATTTGGGATTTCTAATGCCCCTTCCTGCTCTGTGGGAACCTTTATGTCTTTGCCAATAGGCTTAATGCAGAATTTAAACAGTCGCATAGAAAGCTTCCCCCAGTTCCCAGGAAGCATCAACTTGAATTAAGTGCATTATGGAGGTTTCCCAACTGCAGCTTAAATCATTTAACACTTGTTTAGCGTAGCACCTGCTGCTCACTTATTTTTAGTAGATAAAATAAATATAAATTCTTGAGCACAGATTCCCAGAAGGTTTGTATATCTAAGGAAGAGTCTGAATTTTCCAGTATTCCTGAGTAGCATTCTTTAAAGGACAGCTGCATTTGCCAGGTTTCTATCACTTATGGACTTTTGTGGAACTCAAAGCTGTATAGCCTGGGGTTCTTGAAAGTTTATAAGTGGAGGATATTTTGTAAAGGTCTTTTTCTAGGTCTTTGGTCAGTCTGGAGACTTCACTGTGATAGGAAGGAACAGATCACAAGACAGAGAAAGAGAGATGCAGAAAGACAGACAGACAGAGAGAGAGAAGAAGAAGAAGAAGAAAAAGAAGAAGAAGAAGAAGAAGAAGAAGAAGAAGAAAGAAGAAGGAAAAAGAAAAAAGAAAGGGAGGAAGGGAATAAAAAAGAAATAAAGAAATGCAATGTGCTTGATTAATATTCAAAGGAGGACTTACACTCATAAAATTCATATGGTATAATGGATTGTCTGTTAGATCTCAATTGATCAAGATTTGGGTTTGAGTCCTGACTTGGTCACTTCCTAGCTTGATGGCTAAGTATCATAGTAGAGTGCTGTTGGACTTGGAGTCAGGAAGACTGCTTTTGTCTCTGTCTCCTTTCTTTCTGTTTTTCCTTTCTTGGCCTCTCCATCTTTTTCTCCCTCTCCTCCTCCCTTCTCCTCTCCATTTCTCTTCCTCTCTCTGTCTTCTTCAACACCGTGCCTCCCTCCCCTGTGCCGAGCTTAGCTGAAACTTAGAGGGAGTAAGAAGGAAACTGTGATGTTTGTCTGGAAAGATAGACTGAAGAAAGATTGTAAAGGACTTCATATATCAAAAGGAATTTGTATAATCTTGGTTCTGTATCCATACATGACAAATAGTATTCATTTAAGTACCTGCTATAGATCAGGCATAGTCCTAGGTATTTGTTATACAAATTTAAAAGGGAAACACTCTTTGACCTCAAGGAGTGTATCATGAAAGCTCTTCAAAATGATTGTATTATGCATATATGTATATATTTACACATATGTATACATTTTCTATATATCACACATTATATGTATGTGTGTACATGTGTGCGTGTGTACATGGAGAGAGGGACACCACAATTGCATCTCAATAATGAGTGGGATACTAAGTTTGTATCTATACATATTAAGTAATAGACAGTTAAAATAATTACCTGTCAATTCATTCTAACCCCTTTTCTTAGATACTTTTTTTACTTAAAACTTTTAGGTAATTGTGGAGTAAGTATGATTTTTGTCTTGTTAGAATTATCCATGTAGTTTCTGAAACTGAAAACTATATCTCCTTCAAATTTTCTTAGAGAACTTTGTCTTGATTTCTCTTTTTCCTTTGGTGAATGTTCTGTATTATACAGCTGTATAGTTGGATCAGTGGATATTGGATTAATGATACTGTTGAGATATATAACTTACCTAGTAATGCAGGGAGTAATGCATTTATGGTATCTCATCCTGAGCATTCTTGCCCTATGAGTCCTTCTCCTAAAAGTCCTCAATAGTGAGTCCAACATTTGGAGTGCCTTCCTTTAAATTTCTTGACATTGCATGGCCACCATGGATATTGCACGAAGCATACATATTCCTTTCTTTCAAATGTGGCTATGCCATTATCATTAGAGGAGAAAATAGTTTGTTGTAAAAAGACTTGAAGGATATTTTCCATTTTTAATGTTTGTTTTCATCATTCCATTTCTACCTCTAAATAGTCTCAGGATCATTTGACAATTAGGTCTCTTGGCAAGCTTTCTGTAGACTTGACTTTTCCTACTTAGTTTCTTGCTAAAGTATGAGATAATACTGCTCAACTCTCACCATTTTCCTCTTTAGGATTTTAATTTTTAAGTTTATATTCTAAACCGGTGTTGTTTCTGGCTACTATGTTTCTTCATTTATCAAAGATGATAGCTGAGGATACTTTTAGGCCTCTTTGTCCTCTGTTGTTTTTTTAACTTTTGTTTGTTTTTAGTTTACATCATTCATTTCCATAACATTTTGATTTACACATTATTTCCCTGTCTTTCCCCTACCCATCACCCCAAAACTTTGATCCCACTGTATACTCCCTCCCCCAATCAGCTCTCTCCTATATCCTCCTCCATCACCCTCTGACTTTCCAGTAGGGCAAGATGGATCTCCCTACACCAGTACCTGTCTATTTCCCTCCTTCTTATTCCACCCCCCACTTGTTCTATTCTCTACTTTGTCCCTGTCCCTTTTCAAAAGTGTGTGCTTTAACAACCCTCCCCCCAAACCTGCCCTCTCCTCCATCCTCCCCCTCTAAGATCCCCTTCCTCCATACCCTCCTGTAGGCCAAGATATACAATTTAGAGTGTATGTCATTCCTTCCCTAAACCAACTTCAATGAGAGTAAGACTAACTCATTCCCTGTTGCCTTCCTGTTCTTCCCCTCCATTAACAATTATCCCTTGCTTCTTCTATATGAGAGGATCAGTCCCATTCTGTCTCTCCCTGTCTCCTCTCATGCTATTCCTATCCCACCTCTCAGTTTAACCTTTTAAAATATTATCCCATCCTATTCAATTGATCCTGCACTCTCTGTCTATGTACATATATATATATATATA
>JAQQSW010020273.1:0-10886 GCA_028646575.1 Pseudocheirus occidentalis | reverse complement strand
TATATACACATTTGTATTCCCTTCACCTATCCTCGTACTAAGAAAAGTTTCATAAGTTACTATTATTGATTTTCCATATTGGCATGTAAATAGTTCAACTTTGATAAGTTCCTTATGATTTCTTTCCCACGTTTACCTTCTCATGCTTCTTGTGTTTGAATGTCAAATTTTCTGTTCAGTTGTGGTTTTTTTCAGCAAGAATGCTTGAAAGTCAAGTCTTCCACCTCACTGAATGACCATATTTTCCCCTGGAAGATTATATTCAGTTTTTCTGGGTAGGTGATTCTTGGTTTTAATCCTAGCTCCCTTGATCTCTGGAATATCATATTCCAGGCCCTTCAATCCCTCAATGTAGAAGCTACTAGATCCATTGCATTCATATACCACAACTTGTTTAGCTATTCCACAATTGATGGGCATCCCCTCAATTTCCAATTTTGGCCACCACAAAAAGAGCTGCTATAAATATTTTTGTACGTGTGGGTCCTTTTCCCATTTTTACGTTCTCCTTGGGATACAGCCCCAGAAGTGGTATTGATGGGTCACAGCGTATGCAGTTTTATAGCCCTTTGGTCATAGGTTCAAATTGTTCTCCAGAAGGTTGGATCAGTTCACAACTCCACCAGCAATACATTAATGTTCAGTTTTCTCACATGTTCTCCAGCATTTTTCATATTCCTGCTCTGGGGGTGGCTAGGTGGCGCAGTGAATAGAGCACCAGCCCTGGATGCAGGAGGACCCGAGTTCAAATCTGGCCTCACACACAACACACATCAAAAAAACCAAAAACCTAGCTTTGTGACCTTGGGCAAGTCACTTAACCTCAATTGCCATGCCTTCCCCCTCCAAAAAAAGAAAAAAAGGAAAACATTTTCCTATTCTATCATTTTAGCCAATCTGATAGATGTGATGTGGAACCTGAGTTGTTTTGATTTAGATTTCTCTTATCAGTATTGATTTAGAGCATTTTTTCCATATGATTAAAGATAACTTTAATTTCTAATTTCTTCCTCTGAAAACTGCCCGTTCATATCCTTTGACCATTTATCAGTTGGGGAATGACTTGTATTCTTATAAATTTGACTCAGTTCTCTATATGTTTTAGAAATGAGGTATTTATCAGAGACGCTGGTTGTAAAAATGCTTCCCTCCTGATCTTGGTTGCATTGGCTTTGTGAAAAAAAACTTTTCAATTTAATCAAAATTGTTCATTTTTGCATTTCATCAAGTTCTCTATTTCTTGTTTGGTCATTTTTTTCCCCTAAAGGATTATACTTGGTTTTGCTGGGTAGGCGATTCTTGATTTTAATCCTAGCTTCTTTGACCTCTGGAATATCATATTCCAAGCCCTCCAATCCCTTAACGTAAAAGCTTTTAGATCTTATGTTATCTTGATTGTTTTTTCACAGTGTTCAAATTGTTTCTTTCTGGGTGCTTGCAGTATTTTCTCCTTGACCTGGGAACTCTGGGATTTGGTTACAATATTGAAGGGAGTTTTCCTTTTGGGATCTCTTTCAGGAGGCAATTGGTGAATTCTTTCATTTTCTGTTTTACCCTCTCGTTCTAGAATATTAGGACAGTTTTTCTTGATAATTTCTTGAAAGATAATGTCAGCTCTTTTTTTGATCATAGCTTTCAGATAGTCCAATAATTTTTAAATTATGTTCCCTGGATCTGGATCTTCCAAGTCAGATGTTTTTCCAGTGAGATGTTTCACATTGTCTTCTTTTTTTTCATTGTTTTGTTTTTGTTTTATAATTTCCTAATTTCTCATAGTCATTAGGTTGCATTTGCTCCATTGTAATTTTTAAGACATTTTTTTCCAGTGAGTGTTTGGACCTTTTCCATTTGACCAATTCTCCTTTTTAAGGCATTCCTCTCCTCATTGGCTTTATGGACCTCTTTTGCCATTTGGTTAGTCTATTTCTCAAGCTGTTATTTTCTTTAGTATTTTTTTTGGGGGGGGTGTCTGCTTTAGCACGCTGTTAACCCATTTTTCATGATTTTCTTGTATCACTCTCCTTTTTCTTCCCAATTTTTCCTCTACTTTTCTTGATTTTCAAAATTCTTTTTGAGCTCTTCTATGCCTTCTGACCAATTCATGTTTTTCTTGGAGGGTTTGGATGTAGGGATGTATTGTTAATGGAATGGGAAGATCTTTCTTGCCCATTAATAGGCCTGTGTGAGACCAGCTTCGAGCCTGAGTCACATGGAGCCTGTGGTGGGAGGAGCTTACTGAATGGATGGAGCAGGAAGTGGGAAAATGGGGTGGAGCAGAGAGAAAGAGAGAGAGAGGAGGCAGAAGCAGAGAAACTAGCGTGTGTGAGAGGAGGGCATTTTGCCTAAGGGAGCTTGTTTGTGGGGAGGCCAAATGGAAGGAAGGCTTGGAGTGTGTGCCAACCTCTTTATTCCCATAGTGGATTTGACTTTCTGGTATGTGAATAAATATCTTGGTTTTCTGTTTGAAAAAGAGAGTCTGTTATATCTTATGATTCAAACCTGGAAATATGCCTGCATATTCATAGCAGCCACTGTGGGTATCACATTGGTGATATAAAGACCTTTGACTTTGTTATCTTCTTCTCGTATTTTTTTTTATCTTCTTTGTCACCAAAGTAAGATTCTGTAGTCTTGAGGTTGGGTTTTTTTTTATCCCTGCTGTTTGCTTATTTTTCCCATCAATTACTTAACTTTTTAACTCCTTGGTGTAAGGTAAGACTCTGCTTCCAGTGCAGAGGGTATTACTGTTCAAGCTTAAGGGATTTTGTGCAGCTGTTTTCAGAGGTACTTCTAGGGGCCTGTAAAGTATCTTCCAAGGTGGTATGATTAAAGGTGAGGGTGTTTATTCCTCTCCTACCTTGTGATTTATTGTGTAAATGACCACTAGCACATTTTTTTTTTTTTTTTGCCTTGGAACTGTGAGGAGGATTCCCTCTCCATTGCTGCTACAAGCTTTGCCATGCCAGCATTCTTTCTAGCCCAAGGACTGTGATCCAGATCTAAGCACAGGCAAAGCAAGAGAATCCTTCCTTAGTGCCAGCAAAGAGATCCATGCAATCCCTGTCCAATCAGTTGCTAGATCCCCCACCTGTCTGTGGGCTGACAGCTCCAGAAGCAGCTACCGCCGCCACTGTTGCCATTCCAGGGCCCCCAACCATGCTCCTCTCTAACCCAGATCTGACAGACTTTTCTTACTAACCTTCTAAGTTGTCTTTGGTGTTTGTGGGTTGAGAAGCCTGGAAACCACACAACTACCAGTGATTCAGTCTCCTGAGGCCTGCTCCAGGTTTGCCAGTCTGGTCTATGCTGGCATAGTTTGCCCTGAACTGTGTGTTCCTCTCGGTGCAACAGACTTTTCAAAACTGTTCACCTTCCAGGTTGTCTTGGGCTAGAAATTTATTTTACTCTGTAAATTTGTGGGTTCTACTGCTCTAGAATTTGTTTAGAGTAATTTTTTACAGGTTATCTGGAGGGGTTTGGGGGAGAGTTCAAGCTAGTCCCTGCTTTTATTCTACCATCTTGGCTCCTTCCCCTCCTGAGCTATATTTCTAGAGGGAATTGGTCATTTTCTCCCTTTCCCTTCTTTTCAGCCCAAATGAAATATGGTAGAGAGAAGAGGCCTCTGGGAAATGTCTCTGACATGCAGTGCAGTAAAATCCATAGCTGCTTTGTCATTGTTCTGGGAAAATGGTTTCCAAATTTGAACTTCTGTTCACAATGTCTCCATCTCTAGTAGGTGGAATTCTTTCCCATGTTTTGCTACATCAGACTACAGGGGCTTTTACCCAAATAAATGAGTTGTTGGTAAGATGAGAATACTCAAAACTCCACTCTCAAACTCCCTGTCATGGAGAATCCTGCATGATACTATCTATACCTGATAATTAAATCATTTAATTTTTTTAAAAAGGCAGCTACCAACTTGCGTGCTTTTTTTTCTCACCAAGTGCCACCAACTACATGAAGCCTTTACTAGGTCTTCTCAGCTGCCAAGGCACCAGCTCCTAGATCAAGCTCACTGTAATGCCAAGCAGTGGCAACTTCCAAGGTTCGGATTACCGCATAGCAAACCCCATTTATTCAGCAAACATTCACAGAACAGAGAAAGTCAAAATACAGTATAACTCATTCATTTAGCAAGTAAGTTCTCAGTTCAGTCCAGGTACTACTCCACTCCTAGACAGTGCATTCATTTAGTCAGTCAAAGTCTCTTCTCAAATGGAGATCAGAGATAAACAAAGTACATTCATTTGGTCAATCACAGAGCACAAAAAAGCCAAAGGTTTCCCACCCCTGGACACTACTGAATTATAGTACCATCCATTAACACCAAGCACTTTATCAAAAAGGGGCAGGAGAGCACAAAAGGCCATCCACCCTTAAGCTGTAACAAGGTTAAGATATCATCTCAGCATTAAAAACCCAAGGAAAGGCCTATCTTTCATCTTGACCCAAGGAAAGCCCTCAGCAATCCCAAGTTCCTGGGGAGACAAGGCTCAACAAAGCCACAGCCAGTATCCTCATCAAGTCACTCTCTGCCTCTAGAACAGTCCCAGGACCCCTGAAAACATCAGTAAGGCCCTCTTCCAGGATTTCTGTGAAGGTACCACAAGAAAATCCTCTAAGGCTTCTGAACCAATAGCCAGGTTCCAGGACCTCTACAATAGCAGCACGGTCGTTTACCATCAGGTGAATCTGGCAAAACAACATCAAACCAGACAGACAAAATACCGGCATCACAGCCATACCTCCTCTGTTCTTGGCAGCTCCAGGTGGCAGTTCTCAAAAGTCCTGGGCAGCTCCAACAGGCTCTCGGAAGTCTTTCTCTCAGCAACTCAGGCTCCACAATACTGGATACTGCTCTCCAAAAGTCCTTCTGGCCTCTTCTCGGCTTGGGCCTCTCTCCCAATTCACGGCTCCTCCCAGTTCAGCGCTCTCTCTTCACATCAACAAGTCCATCCCGCAAGTGGGATTCACAAGCTCTGGGTATTAACTTTCAACCCAAAAATGAAGCCAATTCAGGGGCATCTCCAAGTTCCATTACCATTACACTCATGCATTTAATATATATTCAGTATCTATTTAGATTTGCATAAGTTTTCTTTCCTAGTAAGTTGTAAACTCTTTGAGGTCTGGGAATGGAACTTTTTATCTTTGTATCCCCAGCCCCTATCAGTGTCTTGTGTGTAGTAGGAACTCAATAATTATTGATTTAACATTTGAACCTGCAAAGAGCAATATCAGACCCCATCCAAAATCATTAATTGAATACTTGTTCACTGACTGGTAAATTAAAAATACAGTCCTATTAGGGGAGCTTTCATTCTAATTCTGGAGACAAACATGAAGCAGTTAGAAAATACAGGATAAGACAATGCTGTACAAGCTAAATATAAGTGCATTGGAAACATAAAGCAAGGAAATTATTATAGGGTATAAAGCTAAATAGGGACAGCTTAAAGGAGAAGAATCTTTGAAGACAGTTAAAAACATGGATTTGTGGATAGGAGTGTTTGTGAATAGTATAGAATGATGTTTGTTAATTATTCTCTTTCTAATAATATCATAGAAACAGAATAAAACCTTGATTAAAGTGCTGAATATGCATCTTGTTTGCAGGAAAGAAATGAAATTATTCATTCTGCATTTTTATTTTACAAATATAAACTAAGTTATGTAAAAGTATGGGGTTTTTTGGTTTTTAGTTACACTTCTGGAAAAACAAATAGTTATAAAAATCTTGTGGTTTTTAAACTTGAAAATTTGCCACAGAACTTGAACTGAACCACAAGTCTGCAGAGAAATGAATTTCTCTCCTAACTTGAGTAGCTATAACTTGACTATATAGTGAAAAATCAGGCAAATATTTAATGAATATGAGATCAGGTTCATGTGAATCCTATTTTTAAAGAGGACATGAAAATGCCTTCATAAACTACATAAGATTGAATTTCCAGATTTATTGGCTTCATGTAGGTTGATGCACATTGGGAGCTTAAATGTACGTTATCTCTAGTAGATTCCAAGTAAGATGAACATAGGGGAGACCAAGAAAATGGTTTATTGGCTAAGTAATCTGGAGAAGCTTAGAAAGATGGTAAGTTGAACCTGAGTTTCCAAGAGTTTTTAGGATTTTTTTAGTGTAAGGATGGAAAGGCTTAGAGATATAAATTATTTTTCCCCTCAGTGTATCAATAGATAGGTGGTGGCAGGACCCTGAACTTGACTTACCGTGACATGTGAACTTGTAACTTTATATCCTTGGGAGCAGCTCTGAATTTGAACCAGAGGGAGTGAAGGATTTGGCAGTTTGTTGGAATTGCGGACATTGCTACTATAAGAATGTGCCTTTTGATTTGGTGCTCTTAACTCCAGCATAAAATGAAAATTCCAGAGCATTATGGATCTATGTGTAGCATGTAAGGCATTGATCTAATGCCTTCCTATAATGTGAAGAATGCCACATACTTAGAGGATTCTAAGCATAATTTACTTTGTGTGTATATAAAATATATACATATGCGAGTAGATTCTACATAGTAACTTCAGTCTAGTGCTTTTAATTTTTTTATCTGCTTAATAAAAGTTGCCATAATTTGAGTCTGTATAAGAGCATCATCTTCCCACAGTGATTTCTGCAACTGTTATTACAGCTGGGTGTTGGGAAATTTTATATTAGGCTTATAACTTTCCACACTAGTAAATTTGCGCAGTGCTCACATTCTTAATCAAATGTTTGCTCTTGGACAGGAGCACCATACGATTTTGTTGAAACCAGATTGATACACTTGATAATGTAATTGTATTTGATCTCTACAAGGCATATGCAGTTATTTTTCAAGTTTAGATTTTTCATCCTAGCTTATATTTTAAAGACAGTTACTCTATCCACTCTGGCACTGACTTCAGTGTTTGTAAGGAATAATAGAAACAATTTGTTCATTTGTGAATTGACTGAGAAAAAAAGACTAGAGCCTACTTGAACTGGCAAAAAAAAAAATCACAGAAGCTAAGAGTTGCAAGTGACCTGGGAGGCCATCTAATCCAGTCCTTACTTGAAACAACATTGCACAATTACTGACAAATGGTCTTAAGCGTTTGCTTGAAGGTGTCCTGTGGGGGAAAATAACAGATTTCTCACAATTAGAAGAGATCTAGGAGGTTGTTTAGTCCATTTTATACTTGAGTAACACAACCCTTTGTACAGTATACTGTACAAGTAGTCTTCCACTTTTTGCTTGAAGACCTCTAATGGCAGGGAACACATTACCTCCAGTGGCAGTTTGGTCCATGTTAGGAGGTTTATATCAAACCAATATTTGCCTCTATGTTCCCTTCGTCCTAGGCTCAAAGATCACTGAAGATGATGACTGCAGACAGAAAATTAAGACATTTACTCCTTGTAAGAAAAGCTATGGCAAATCTGGACAGCATACTGAAAAGCAGAGACATCATCTTGCTGATGAAAGTCCATAAAGTTAAAGCTATGGTTTTTCCAATAGCAATGTACAGCTATGATAGTAGGAGTATAAGGAAAGCTGAGCAAATTGTGGTGCTGAAGACTTTTGAGAGTCCCTTGGACAGCAAAGGAGATCAAATCAGTTAATACTTAAATAAATTCAGACTCTTCCATGCAAGGTCAAATGCTGAAGCTTAACTACTTTGGCCACATAACAAGAATACTGGACCCACTGGAAAAGACCCTGATGTTGGGAAAGATTGAAGACAGAGGGAAAAGAGGACAGCAAAGAATGTGGTGGATAGATATGGATAAAATGAACATGAACTTGTTAAGAGATAATGGAGGATAGAAGGGACTTGGTGTGCTATGGTCCATGGGGTTATAAAGAGTCGGACACTGCTGAACAAGCTCTTCCCTCTTGGACAAACGAAAACCAATCAAATCCCTTTCCACGAGTTAGCACTTCAAATGACTCATGTTTTCTTTCTAAAGTCTACTCCAGCTTAAATATCTTCATTTCCTTAAATCAATCCTTATATGGAATGAAGTTGATGTTCTTGACCATCCTGGTTCCTCTCCTCTGGATGTACTCTAGCCTTTTAATGTCCTTCCTAAAATGCAGCATTCCAGGTGTGATCAGACCAGGGCAGAACACAGTGGGACTATTGCCTCCTTATTCCTGAATGCTACATCTCTCAATGCAGCCTATGTTTGCATTAATATTTTTGACTGTTAATATACACAGTTATCTTTCAGTCTAGCAAAACCCCAAAATCTTAAAAAAAAAACAACTGCTCTCTGGCTGAGACATTCCCCATTTTTTCCTAATGGAGTTTTTTTTTTTAACCGAAATGTAAGACTTTATCCTTATTAAATTTCATTCCATTAAGATTCAACTTGCTAGCTTGGCAAGTTTTTTTTTTTTTAATATTCTGACTGCCATGTGTTTGTATCTATGCCTCCCAGCTTTGTGCTATATGTCATTTCAGTAACAGGACCCCAACATTGATTAAAAAAAAAAGTTAAATAGCACAAGGCTAAGAATAGATCTCTCAGGCACTGCATTGAAGGTCTTCCAAGTTGACATCAATCCATTAATAACAGATAGGTATAGCTATGCAGCTAGTTCTGCATTGACCTAATTATACTGTTATCTATCTAGCCCACATTTCTCCACATTTTCCATAAGAGAGACTTTTAAAAATGTTTTAAAATACAGACAGACAAGATCAACAGCATTTTTCTGATCTACCAGTCTAGTAACTCTATTAATCTATTTTTGATGAGTCATACTGGCTCTTGGTGCTTATTGTTTCCTTTTCTACTTAAATGACTATCCCTTTAATGATATATTCTAGAATTTTGCTAAGAATTCAAATCAGAATCATTAATCTATAGTTTATGGGTTCC
Source organism: Pseudocheirus occidentalis (assembly GCA_028646575.1). Classification (NCBI taxonomy): domain Eukaryota; kingdom Metazoa; phylum Chordata; class Mammalia; order Diprotodontia; family Pseudocheiridae; genus Pseudocheirus; species Pseudocheirus occidentalis. Next base: position 2,014 of record JAQQSW010020273.1, on the reverse strand, counting down.
ATTTTCATTCCTTTTTGAAAAAATTGACATCTTTTCCCACTTCTGTAGTGCTCCTCCTGTTTTGTTTGATCTTTCAGAAATGACTGAGAAGAACTCAATAATATCATCTCTCAGGTCTTTTAGTAGCCAAAGTCTTATTAGGGCAACCTGTTATACTTTATAGCCCTAATTGTTAGGAATGTAAAAAAATCTATCGGGTAAATCTGGCTCCCTTCAACTTTGACCAAATGCACTTAGTTCTGTTTCTTGGGACCAAACAGGACAAAAATTATCCTTCTTCCACGTTGACAGTCCATCAAAATCTTGAAGACCATTAGCTATTCAACTATCATGCTTATATGTCATACTCCTCTAAATACCTTCATCATCCTACATTTTCTCTTCTAGATATATTCCAACTTGAGTGAACAGAATTGAACACAGAATATAGTGGTGCTATGACCTCTCTCAATTCTAGACACTGTACTTATGAAAATTTCTGATGCAAGACTGCAAAAGCATTGGGTTTTTTGCTTGCTATGTCATGCATATTTAGTTTTTGCATTTCACTAAAATGTCATTTGATGGTACTTATCTTCCCTTGAACCTTTTGAAGACTACTCTCGTCAAACCTAGGGTGCCCATGAATAGGCATAGTTTCTTCTCCTTTCCCATAAACTTTGTAATCAAATGGTCACTTTTTTCTATGTATTTATCACATTTGGAGGAAGAGGAGGTAGAGTAGAATGGTCCAATTTCCTGTCCAATTAAAATGTACTTGTATAACATATATACCAGCTTTTATGAATTATGTGGGATATTGATTGTATGTTTGTTTTCTAATAATTTGTTTTATGCTTTATATTACCATCATTCTGTAAGCATTAGTGTGATTTCAAGATTAGTGCATTCAGATTTTTTTTCTTTTAATCTTTAGTATATCTTTACTTGGAGATAAACTTAGAGTTACTTAAAATTGTTTTATCTATTCTTAAGCAGGTTATTTTTAATGAGTAAATAAAGTAACTGATAAAACTTAAAATGTGTACTTCTTGGTTTTATAATCTATGTAGAATGAGGAATCAGATTAACCTGTAAATATGCTTGTATGAAATTAGGACTTCATTAAGCTTTATTTCATTGAATATCAAACTTGCACTATGCAGTGATTTGTGATAGGGATCGGTACAAATAAAATCCAGTTCTTGATCTGGAAGAGCTTACCATCTATTCGGAAAGGGGAAAGATGAATGAGTGTATGATAGAGAGTAAAAAGTGCTGTGATCTGTTGGCTTCTTTCATTGTTGGAATTCTTAAAAGAATTTGGATTTTTAATAGTACAATCCAATGTCAAGTTGAAAAAGGGAAATTTACTGTTTGTTTTTCTTTTTTAAACTTTTTTATTGACTTGTTTGTTTACTTTTAGTTTACAGTATTCAGTTCCAGAATCACATGAGTTTCAGATTTTTCTCCCCTTCCTCCCCACCCACCACCTACCACCCCTACCATGGTGGCATACAATCATGTACATGATCTGCAAACTCTTTCACATTGTACAATAGTCTGGTTGTATAGGTGTTATACCCAATGGAGTGAACAGTGAGAAAAAAGAAACAAAAACCAAACATAGAAAAGAGTGATAGCATGCATTTCTCCTGTCTCCATTTAACCTCTGTTCTTTCTGGATCCTTCTCTGAATGTAGACATCTCCTTCCATCCTGAGACTTCTAGAGTTGTCTTTTAACTGTGCATTGCTGAGAGGAGTCCAGTTTTTCAAAGTTGGTTGTCACACATATGGTGTATCTGTGACTGTGTACAAATTTTTCCTGGTTCTGCTCCTCTCACTTAGCATCAATTCATATAAGTCTCTCCAGGTAATCATGAAGTCCATCTCCTTCCCATTTCTTATTGCACAATAATATTCCATCACGTTCATATACCATAACTTGTTCAGCCATTCCCCAATTGATGGGCATCCCTTAAATTTCCAATTTTTTGCCACCACAAAGAGAGCTGCAATAAATACTTTTGTACA
>JAQQSW010020272.1:0-10886 GCA_028646575.1 Pseudocheirus occidentalis | reverse complement strand
TTTTATCCACAAAAAAAGGATTCTAGAATTTGATTGGTGTTTTTATTTTGCTTCCTTTTTCTCATGTTGGCCAGTCAATTAATTGGTTGGTTTTTTTAGGTCTGTGAAACTCTGCTTCCAAGGGGGGAAGCTCTGTTCCAAATCACTGGGGTTTTCCCAACTGCCGGTGCTATTAGGGGAGTGTTGCAAGTCCCCCCAGCTTTGGCTTGCTGAAAGTGCACCCCAGGACCACCACCCAAGACCAAGATCCTGATCCAGGCCACTCAATGCAAGAGCACTTGGCCTTGATCAATCGATTCAGCCCCCCTGCTGAATCCGCAGGCCGGGAGCTCTGAAGAAGCCTGGTGGGGGCCGCTGGTGGATCCAGCAGTTCCTTTCCCCCACTGCTTCTTTGCCCCGGGGGTAGAATGGCCGCACTGCTTTACCTCCCAAATTAGTTTTCAAAGTTTCACTTTCACTAACCGTGTCTGAAGATTTAAAGATCCCCTTTGGCCGGTGCTTTAGATTTTCTTTGAAGTAGACTCAAGCTGCTGTTTGGGAGGCTCTGCTGCTCCTCCTGGCCGCCCTGAGGTTTTGCCTGGCGGTGGCTGCAGTTTGGGGCTCTGCGGTCTCTGCTCCACTGCGGTGGGAGCTGCCCCTCTCCGGTCCTGTTCCTCATGCCTTGGCAGATGTGGGGGTGCTGGAGGCTGTAGAATCGCTGCAGGCTGGCTGTGGGCTCAGCTCAGCTCCTTCCCACTGCCCCAGGCCTGGCCACCATCTAGGCTTCCAGCTGTTCCAGCCTTCACTCCTCGCTGCGCTGAGCCCCTGCTGCCGAGCTGCCTTCAGCGAGAGCTGTGTTCTCTGTATTTTTGTGAGTCGGAGAGTCCTAGACTTTCTCTGGGCTTATATTTTATGGGTGGTTAGGGTTGTGGTGTGGGAGCTGCTTCTATGCTGCCATCTTGGCTCCGCCCCCGACCTTGGTCTTAAAAAGTCGTCATATATATAGAGCCAGAGGGGCTCTGAACTCAAAACTGGGGCTAGTTGTTTGTTGTTCTTCATTCTCAGGGGACCAAACTGATGTTACTATGTTGGAGTCATGGTATAACATCCAACTGTGCCTGGACAAACATGATTCAGAAAGTTTATCATTTGACTGACTGTTTAACTTGACCTTCCTCTCCTCTCCTTTCTTCTCCTCTCCTTTGCTCTTCTCTCCTCTTCCCTGAGGGGTGTTCCAACCAAAGGAAGGTAAATTTTGATAGCCAAAAGCTACCTAATTAACTTGGAGTTTACAGACTAGATTTCTTTCCCAAAGACTCAGCCTTAAACCTCATTCACTCTGAATCTCATGGACAGGACAATCAGTTCCTTCCCAAGCATCATTTAATGGTTGTTTTTTGGACCCCTCTGGCTCAGATTGAAGGTAAATAGTAACTGTTTCTCTTTTGGCCAGCCACTCTGAGGATCTTCCTCTCTCAGTTTGATTTTTTTTTTATTAAATGGCCATCCCTTGACTCACTTCTTAAAGAGGCCTATTCACTAAATGGGAATTGCCTCACTCAAAGTGAGAACCTGAAAAGGCCTTAGCTTAAGGGTCAAGGTCTCCCACTGTATCCTGATGAATATCTGACCACTAAACCTAGATTGCTCTGGAGAACAAAGTGAGGCCGATTACTTTGCATAGTCCTCCCTCACTCAAATCAGTCAATTGAAATTCATGTCATCATCTCTCCGATATCAAAGTACTCTTAGAGAATGAAAGACAAAGTACAATCACACATAGATCATGCTACACCTGATATGCCTGTTACTTTATTTTGTGAATTTGTAGAGTAGTCTTTGTGTCCTTGGAGGACTGGGGGATTCTTGAGACCAGGTGAATTAAGTCAGGTAGTTCTAACTGCTTAGGGTCCCCTGGATTGCTAACCTATCTATCTTCTTGTATTGTTTAATAAAAGTTACGTAAATAAATTCTCCAATAGAATTTTCTCTGAGTCAGACAGTGGGAATCATTTGGATTCATTCTCCACATATAAGCCATCGGATGTTTTTGAGCAGTGACTTGACCATACTTACTTATTCAATTGTTAATGAATCGATAGCCATAGCTATTAGATCTTAACAGCCTTAGATCTTAACTATATGGCGATCCAAGGATGAGATTAGATTACACTGAATGAGAAGCTACTTATATTAATTCCAATTTAGCATTTTGTTTTCATGGTTTTGAAATTTCCTTTTTGCTTATTAGTTCCTTTTACTTTTCTGCTTTTGTCTGGTTGGATCAGTTCATAACTTCACCAACAATGCATTAGTGTCCTAATTTTGCTTCATTTTCCCTTTGCTGTCATATAAATCAATCTGATGGGTGTAAGGTGCCACCACAGAACTGTTTTAATGTGCATTTCTCTAATCAATCATGATTTAGAACTTTTTTTTCACATGAGTATAGATAGCTTCTGGTTTTTAATCTGAAAACTGTTAAATACTTTTGACCATTTGTCAATTGGGGTATAATTCATATTCTTAAAAATTTGACTCAGTTCTCTATATATTTGAGAGACGAGATCTTTTTCAGAGAAACTTGCTATAAAAGTTTCCCCCCAGTTTTGTCCTTGCTACTTAATCTTTATTGCATTGGTTTGTTTGTGTAAAACCTTTTAAATTTAATATAATAACAATTATCCATTTACTCCTTATAATGCTCTCTATCTCTGCTTTGATAATACATTCTTTTCTTATCCATAGATTTGAGAGGTAAACTATTGCATGCTTCCCTAGTTTGCTTATGGCATGACCCTTTACGTCTAAATCATATACCATTCTGATCCTATCTTTGTATATAGTATGAGGTTATTTGTCAATACCTATTTTCTGCCAAATTGCTTTCCAGTTTTCCAAGATGTTTTTGTCAAATAGTAAGGTTTTGTCCCTAAAATTTTTATCTTTGCATTTATCAAATACGAGATTACTGTAGTCATTTTGTACTGTATATTGTGTAGCTAATCTGTCTATTTATCCATACTCTGTTTCTTTCTTAGCGAATACCAAATTGTTTTGATGGTTACCTCTTTGTAATACAGTTGAGATCTTGCATGGCTAGACTGCTTTCCTTCACATTCCACCCCACCCCGCCCCAATTCCCTTGATATTCTTGACTTTTTGTTCTTCCAGGTGAATCTTATTATTATGTTTTCCAGCTCTATAAAATAATTTTTGGTAGTTTGACTGGTGTGACACTAAATAAGTATGAAAACTTAGGTAGAATTGTCACTTTTATTATGTTGGTTTAGCCGTTATGAGCAATTTTATTTTCCCAGTTGTTTAGACCTGACTTTATTTGGGTGAAAAATGTTTTGTAAGGGGCGGCTAGGTGGTGCAGTGAATAGAGCACCAGCCCTGGAGTCAGGAGTACCTGAGTTCAAATCCGGCCTCAGACACTTAACACAAAAAACTAGCCATGTGACGTTGGGCAAGTCACTTAACCCCAACTGCCCTCCAAAAAGCAAAAAAAAAAATGTTTTGTAATTCTGTTCATGTACTTCATCTTGGCAGGCAGACTTCCCACATATTTTATATTATCTATAGTTACTTTAAATGGAATTTCCCTTTCTATCTCCTGTTGTTTGACTTTGTTGGTAATATATAAAAATGTGTATAATTTATGTGGGTTTATTTTATGTCCTGTGATTTATTATTTCAACTAGTATTTTTATTGATTATCTGGGATTCTCCAAGTAAACTGTCATATCATTTGCAGAGAGTGATAGTTTTTTTCCTCATTACCTTGTGTAAGTCCTTTAAGTTTTTTCTTCCTTTATTTCTATAGCTAGTCTTTTTAGCACAATATTGACTAATAGTGATGATAATGGGCATCCTTACTTTACCTCTTATCTTATTGGGAAAGCTTCTAGCTTATCTCCATGACAGATAATGCTTGCTGTTGCTTTATTGAAATATTTATTAGTGGATGTCTAAATTCATTTAATTGATCTGGAATAACTCTTCCTGTTGTTAATGCTTGCTCTTTTGGCTTATTTGCTTACTCTTAAGGTCATGAAGTTCCTTTCTCTGGAGACCTTTGAAAATTTCCATTCCTTGCCCACATTTCCCCTTTTCCTGCTTTCTTACACCCTTCCCTTTGATCATGACTTCTCTAAGGCCTGAATTTCAAAGTGTCAGCCCCCTCTCATTTTGGACAATCCTCTGATCACCAGTCTAGGTCACTGACCAAATGAATTTTGCTGGGACAGACCTAGTCCCATATAGATGCTGGACTTTCCTCTATGGTTTAGTGGAATGTCACATAACACCCCAACTCCCTACACACACACACACACACACACACACACACACACCTCTCCCATTCTCTCTATTACATAATTCTCTGATTCAGCATTGCATATTAATGCCACACTGATGCTTTTGCAACTTTAGCAACTTTTCGTCATTTGGAATTTTATCTGTAAGGCTTTGGAATAATAGGACAGGGTTGGATTATGGGTTAGATCCTTGTTACAAGCACAGACACGTGTCCTATTCCTTATATTCTTCCACTCTCCTGCAGAGTTCTGTTGCATTTGCTCTCTATGCCTTTGCTCTGGCCATTGAGGATTCAGCAAATTACTGTAGTTTAGGGTTTGGATCTCCAAGGCACTGCAAAGAGGGGAGAGGAGGAACTGGAATTTGAAGTTGTACTTTGTTGCAAGTCCAGGGGTTGAATTGCTTCCAGAAGTGTGGTAGGCAAAGGGGAGTAGTGTTTGCTGACCATGAGCTAGGTTTTACTTCATGGAGTTTTAAACTTTCTTTTAGGCTTTTTGCATTTTAGGATATGGAAATAGCTGAAGTTGTTTCATCTTTGGCAAATAATTTCTTAGAGTTTGATAGGCAATGAGCTTCACACAAATGAGATAACATTTGTAAAAAGCACTCAAAACAATGCTTTGCACATAGTAGACACTATGTAAATGCTTATTTGATTCTTTCCCCTTTCTCTTACCTTGCACATTGCTAATGAGCTTTAATTTTCACTCTTTTCCATGTGCCTAATATTCTTTTTAAACTTCTCTCTCTCTCTCTCTCTCTCTCTCTCTCTCTCTCACACACACACACACACACACACACACACACATACACACCCCACAATAATGCACATTCATTTTGTTTCTTCTTAAGATTCACCTTTCCAGACATGGTATTGTATTGTCCATTACTTAGAAAATGACAAAGAGTACTTTACTTTAGAGATTCTTGGGCAGCAAATTCATTAAAATAGATTTGGGTACAAAGTTTATTATATATTTAAGTTCCATCTCAGGTTTTTGATCCCCCATCATAGAAGTTCCTTTAAAGGACTTGTGGAAGAAAGCACAAATTTTAATTAGAAATCAGCTGGCACTAAGACAAAGAAAAGTCACTGTAAGATGGAATCTGAAGGAAACATTTTTGAAATCCCAGATTTAAAATGATGTAACAAGTAAGAAACATGACAGATAATGTTCTTATCAATTAGCAAAGTCTGATGATTGAAGGAGGGCCTGAAGGTGTAGGATTAGGTGAGAATTTCAGTGGATGAATTAAAATTCAATTAAAAGTTGATGTCTTTGTGAGATGAAAGGGGTAGAAAACAGATGAGAGTCTGAGTGAGACAGGAGCCTAGATATCAGTCTCTGAATGAAGCTTCCAATAGATCACATATGGTCAGCTTTTACTAGGTTGTCATGCTCAACCTCTGGATGGGTGGAAGGGAGTTGATGCCTCTCTGGAATGGGTTTTCAGTGTTGAGCAGATGTACACATGGATGAGCACTCAGCAGCAGGAGGACCTGCAGCAAGTAGGACGGCAGCAGGTAGTTCTGCAGCAGGTGGTCTGGCAGCAGCTAGGGCGGCAGCAGGGCTGGCAGCAACTAGACAAACAGCAGCTGGGGCGGCAGCAGGGCTGGCAGCAGCTGGACAGACAGCAACTGGGGTGACAGCAGGGCTGACAGCAGCTAGAAATACAGCAACTAGGGCGGCAGCAGGGCTGGCAGCAACTGGGGCGGCAACAGGTTGGTTGGCAGCAAACAGACTGGCAGCACCTTGGTCTGCAGCAGTTTGGCTGGCAACAGTTGGATCCACAGCAGCTGGGGCGGCAGCAGGTGGACACAATGCAGGTGGGCCTGTAACAATTGATCCTGCAGCAGGTGCTCTGGTAGCACGGAGGCCGGAAGCAACAGGCAGTGCGACAGCAGCAGGGGGCACAGCAGCCAGAGCCACAGCTCTGGCCAGAGCAGGTGGAGCCACAACAGGAGCTGACCATGGTGTTGGTGAGTTGAGTTTCTGGGTTTGTTTTCGGGTGGATGAGTGACTCGAGTTTGAAAGTATTCTTGTCCCAGGGGTCTCTTATATACCCTATTTCTCTGTGCTGTGGTTAATAAGTCCAGGTAATTTACTTGTTTTGTTTTCTAGGAGCAAAAAGTGATTATCAAATTAAGGATATTTTCAGGTTAAATATTTTTACTTGGAAGGAAAAATTAATTATTTTTATTTTTGCATTGATATTTTTCATTATAATCTTTGTTTCTGAGTCATCCCTTGTTCTTTTCACTTGTGTGAAGTCGTTTCTGTGCAAACATGATTCAGAGAGTTTAGCATGTGACTTTTTAATTGACCTCTCCCATGTATCACATTCTCTTGCCTTTGCATTGATGTTGTTCATCCTTCATTGTCAAAGAGGATCATGGCATCAGGAAGTTATGCCATGACTGACAAGTGAATTAGATTACAGTGAGATAGGGCTGTGCAAAGTCATCAGCCTCATTTTCTCCTCCAGAGCCATATGGTTCCAGTGGCAGGATATGGGTCATGATGTTGGCCATTTTGAGCTGTGTTCTTTCCCAGATCTCAGTTTCTGCTTTTGTGTCATACCATAGTAAAAGGTAGTGAATGGCTATTGAAGGGCGTTCAAGTTCCTCATGTCTCTAAGAAGAAATTTCAGAAAGGTGAAATGTTGTTGCAGGAAAAGAATGAAGACAGTATTGTGGATCATATTTGAATAATGTAAAACACTCTAGCTCCAAATATAAACAGAATGGATGGAGGGTTGATGAAATGAAATTCCTTAGGATGCTTCTAAGCGTGTTAATGTCCCATTTCCTCCAATTCCTAACCTGGAAATTATTCCAAAGAATTGTCACTTCTTAGGGGGAAAGCTTCCACTTAGGTTTAAGAAGGCAGGCAGCCACCAAGTGCCCAACATGAAATAATGAAAAAAGTGGAAAATAAAAAAATTATTATTATTATTATTATTATTATTATTGGTATAATTAATATGTTATCATTAATATATATTATATATTAACAGTGGAGGATACTAACTATGCTACAGCAATGTAATCCTAAAAAATTATTTGGTCATGATAGAGACTTAAAGAATTCAAGCAGATGAACAGGAGTGTAACACACACACTAAGCGGATACAGTAGGCTAGTATTTGATAAATCTAAAGACTTTAGCTACTGGGATAAAAACACATTATTCAGTCAAAACTGCTGGGAAAACTAGAAAACAGTCCAACAAAAGCTAGATAAAAAAATATCTTTCATATAATGTACCAAGACAAATTCTAAATGGATATTGGATACACATAAAAAATAACATTATAACTAAATCAGTAAAGAAAAGAAGAGCTTACATTTTGGTTTTGTGGATAGGGGAAGAGTTTGTGACTCAACAATAAATAGAAAGGATGACATCTTGGTTCCCTGACAAGTGTAAAAATTAAGTATAATCCTTTCCAGAGTATTGCATCTCAATGTGTCTAACTGACTCTAAAAGAAGCTTGGGTTTTTCCAGTTTTTCAGAATGAGGCAAATGGACAGTAAAATAATGGGGCAGGCAATAAATGAAAAAAGTGAACTAATGTGAATGTTTAGGTAACCACTATTAGACTACACTGCATATGTTATAAAACTGCACAATGAAAACTGACTTGGTCCATTCTCTTTTGTTTCTATGGGTAAGTTGCAGAACACATAGAGGAGAAAGACTAGGATGGGAAAGGAGCAGAAATCCATGCTATATGAGGACAAATTGAAGCAATCTGGCTTTTCCCTCCCTTTACCTGCCATATCATACTGTTCACTTATATCAAGTCTAAAATCCACAAAAAAGCCCTCTCCTTGACTCAAAGTCTTGAAGAAGATCGTCAGTCTTTCAAATATGGATGCCAAAGTATAGTATATTCTACTAGGAACATGTATTCAGAATTGGAAGGGTATGGGAGGTCATCTAGTCCAATTCCTCCATTTTGTATTGAAGAACCTGAGACATAGAGAGGTCTTAGCATCATGAGTTAAGAGGTGAAAGGGACCTTCAAATTCAGCCCCTCTTGATTGAGAAAAACGAGAAAATGGAGGCAAAGAGAAGCAAATAAACTTGTCCAGAGTCATACAATGTAGAAGACTCTATGCTAGGTTTCAACCTAGGTCTTCCTGATTCAAAGTAGTGTCCTATCCAGTATACCAACTTGCAAGCTCAGGCAATGTCTGGGTCAATTTAATTACCAATATGTAAATCTCTAGAAAGCATACTGCCAAGGTGAGTAAAATTATCCACATAATATGAAACTTCTCCATTTGCTGTAACTAATGGTTCCACCTATGGATGGTGTGGTGCTGGCTGATGGAGTACCTCTGTTTTCTTGATGTTAATTGTCAGGCCAAAACTAGCCCAAGCAGAAGCGAAACAATCCATATATTATTGCAACTCAGTTTCAGAGGTTGCATTGAATACACAGTCAAAATCATGTGCCAACACTCCCTCTACTTTGGTCTTGGCTTATAGCCTTTTCAAGTTGAAGAATTTACAATGAGTACAGTAGCTGACCTTGATGTCACATTTGTCCTCATTAAAGGCTTTTGATAACATGGCTGAAAAAAAATTGATAAAAAGCATGAGAGTAAGCAAATGGCCTTGTTTCACACCACTGGTGACTGGAAAAGCAAGAGAGCATCATCCATTATCCAGAACATGGGTAAGCATGCCATCATAAAATTGATGTATAATACTGAAGAATTTCTCTGGGCAACCAAATTTTGACATAATTTTCTACAAGCCCTCATGACTGAGTGCATTAAGGCTTTGGTCATAACTACAAATATTGTATAAATACTTCTGTTCTGCTTTGGAATTTCTCCTGAAGTTTTTGGGCAGCAAATATAATTTCAACCTTTCCTTGGGCCTTTCTGAAGCCACAATTGCTCTCAGGGAGAAGCCAATCTTCCAGGTGAAATACTAGCCTATTTAGGAGGCTCTGAAGAAATATGTAGGAAAGAAGAGGTATTAGACTGAATACTGAAATGAACATCTACAAAGACATTGTGCTGGCCTTGTTGCAGCAGAATTATGAAACCTGGACATTATAATAGGGCCATGCCAGGAAACCGAATCACTTCCATTTGAATTGTCTTAGGAAGGTGCCAAATATCGCCTGGCAGGATAAAATGCCAGACCCTGGAGACCTTTCTCAAACCAAACTGCTAAACATTCAAACTCTAGTACAGAGAGCAAACTTCAATTGGCTGGTCACATTGTTCAAAAGCCGAATATATGCTTGTTTAAAAGATTATTTTATAGAGAACTCACACAGAGCAAGCATTCACATGGTAGTCAGAGGAAATGATACAAGGACTCTCTAAGAAACTCTAGAATTGATTGTGTGACGTGGGAGACATGGGCACAGAACCTTCCAGCATGGAGTACCCTATTCAGAGATTGTACTGTGCTCTATGACCAAAGCAGAATTGAAGTAGCTCAAGCAAAACACAAAAAGTGAATTTAGAAAATCCGTCCCAAATGTTCGCATGGACTATTTATTCCTAACCTGTGGTAGAGTATTTCAAACTTGTATTGGCCTGGTCAGACACAGAAACACTGTGACTTGACTCTACTATAGTGAAGCCATTTGGGTCTTCTTTGACAATGAAGCACAGCCATACCAACTTGCCTCTCCTGGGAAATGACAACTAAAATCACACAAGCAGCAAGCGAAAGTAAAATAAATTGATTCTAGGTCCTCTTAAATGTCATTGCAAATAAATACAATGCTTTAAGGAGCCAGGGAAGTTAACATTAGAGCTCTCATTAGATGATGTTATCATAAAGGGCACCACAATGCAAGGAATTCCAGAAAGGAAGAAACCAGCAGATTTTAGGTCCTCAAAATATGAAAACTTTTCCAAGGTTTTCAAGATAACGTGTTATGGAAATACAATGTGACACAGAGTTTGGGCTTTCTAAGTCATCATTGTTTCCTCAGTTCAGCTACCCATTAGCTCACAGTCAGTACCACAGTCTTCCTCATTACTCATAAGTGATGATGTTTCTTGTCTTGCTGAAAGTTCTTTCTGCCTTTCTGAAACAATGTGTTGTTTCACAGGCCACCAAGAGTGATCTTTTCTCCAGGATGATAATTTTCCAGGTAAAGTACAGATGTAACATCTAGACAGGAGAAACAACACTTGGAAGGCACCATGTCTTACTAGCACGTGACTCATGACAGTTTCATTCAACACTGAGGAAGAAGTACAATGAATCAACACAGATGAGATGAGCAGACTGGATAATTGCTAATGTATGAAGAAAGGAAACAATTTTGCCATCTATGTTGGAACAAAACCAGAAAAATACCACTGCTACATGTAAAGCCTTACTTTTTCCATCTTGCTAAGCAATAACAAGGAAATAAGATCCTATTGGTGATGGCTATCACTGAGCGTGGTATATAAGGTGCCTGTGAGTGCAGGAGACTGTCAAACTGAAGTATCTTATTCACCTGGAAAGAAACCCAGAAGGCCAACCCACCAACACCATGGTCAGCTCCTGTTGTGGTTCCAGCTGCTGTGGCCAGAGCTGTGGCTCTGACTGCTG
>JAQQSW010020271.1:0-10886 GCA_028646575.1 Pseudocheirus occidentalis | reverse complement strand
AGGGAGGAACAGCAAGAATCTAGAATTTAAAGCTATACAATCAAATGTTAAAACAAACAGACAAACATATATACAAATATATATGTATAGATATATAATTATTGTTATTAACCACATGCAACTGGGAAATAAGACATACAGGGACTGGGGTAGGGAGACCCTCCCTGCCCTACTAGAAAGTTAGAAGGGCATTGGAGGAGGACATAAAAGAGAACAGATTATGAGAGGGGCTTTACAGTGGGGTCACTGATTTGGGCTTGGGGTAGGGGAAAGAAAGGGAGAAAATTTGTAACTCAAAACCTCATGGAAATGAATAATGTAATCAAGAAAATAAATTAAAATTTAAATATTAAAAAATTAAATTAAATTTAATTTAATTAAAAAAAGAAAAAAGATAGAAGAGATAGATGGAAATTCAAATTAGCAGCAGGAAACAGATATAAAAACTAGTGGGAAAAACTTCTTTCATATTCAGTGTCCTGAGGACAATTTGAGACGTCCTCAATTTGAGGACATGCTGAGGACAATTTGAGAATGGAATAGGAGGAGACCTGTAGAGATAAGCATGTTCTTTCTATCTCTAGTCTCCTGATCCCTTGTATTATCAATATCATGAAAACTCAACAGCTATTATTGGTGAGTTCTTTATAAATCTTTTTGTATGAAATGTTCATGTTTGTCTATAGTGAAGAATAGCAGTTGGGCTGGCCACCTGTTAATAAGGCAGGGAAGGAATGATCATTTCAGCAGACACGGCCTACTGGAGGTCAGCAGAATTGTGGGGATGAATCACCAGAGCTATCTCCATTAGCTCAGCAGAAGAGAAAGAACCAGCACTCCTAGTACCTGGAGCACAGCCACGGCCAGATTTGGTGGATAGTTGGGAGATTATTATGGAGCCAAGCTGTACTGCTTCCCTCTCTGGGTCCCTGGGTAATCTCCATAGTAACCTTTCTGACTCCATAATTTCCCTTCTAGTCACTCTTTAACTTGTATCTATGGGATTATCTACCTGACTATCCTTTGACAAGGTGAAATAATTGAGTTTGTTTCTCCTGTTGTAGAATTAGTCACTGCTGTTGGGACTCAGTTCCAGAAGTTAGTTACTATGGCTACTTTCTCTGTTCCCAAGGGTAATCCTTAGGATGGTAATGAGGTCATCCCAGCATGTAATAAGGGAGAGATGAAACAGATGAACAAAACCCCCTAACGTAATTATTAGGTTGGAATTGATTCAATCCCATTCAACAAATAATTACTAAGGCCTATTATGTGGGCAGCTTTTTGCTAGGTGCTAGGGATATAGTTCTCTTAAGGAATTAACATTCCTTTGCAACAGGGGAATTACATGTACGCATACATTTTAAAATAATAATATACGATGATTCAATTCATAGCAATGGTTAAACATTATCCGCAGAGATTCAAGGAGCAAAAGTTCACTTTTAGCTGGGGATAATCTGGGAAAATATCATGGGAAAGGTTGCACCTGATCCGAGCCTTGAAAAAGGAAAATTGAGTTCAAGAGCAGTGGGGGTGATATCAGAAAGCCCATACAAGATATACAAGATGGAGCAACAGAAATACCACCGAGGGAAGGACAGGCTTAGTTTATATGAAAGGGAATTCTGTGAGGAGAGCCAAAGAGTGCCTTATCATGGAAGCCAGAGGAGAGAACATCAAGTAAAGGGTGATCCCTGGCACTTAACTTTGTCAAATATTGCAGAAGTTAGGGAACTAAGTACTTATTATTGAATATTGTTACTGATACGTAATAATTTAGTCACAGGTGACTTTAGAGAGTGATTTTTCAGTAGAGGCTCCAAAAGTCAATTAGAGGGGGTTGAGGAATGAGAGGGTATGAAGAACTGATGCATGAACTTTAGACTATTTCCCCCAGAACACGCATGGGGAATCAGAACAGTTTAGATTCCATCAAAGGGCCACATTTAAGGACCTAGAGGACCATGAATGGCTTTGAGGCCACAGGTTTCTCATTCTTGTTCTAGAAGTTTAGTAGTGGAGAGGAGAAGAAAAAGAAAAGAAGGGGGGAGGCAGGGAGGGAGGAATAAAGGCAGGGAGGGAGAGAGAGAGAGAGAGAGAGAGAGAGAGAGAGAGAGAGAAGCAGATACACACATGTGCATACATAGAGACAGAGGCAGAGAAACATACAGAGAGTATATGTGAGAGGAAACTATAGGTAAGGAATAATACATATTTTTAAACATATTGGAGATCTCATTTTAAGCAAAACTGATCAATATGATTTTGGAATCTTTTATACTTATATATCCCCCAAAGTGATTAAGCTTTTATGATAACTGTGGAGGAATATTAAAGCATTAATCAGTAAATTTCTTTTGAAGTGGTGGCTTTTGGGGAAAAAATATCTCAGCAACTTTTATGTGCTGTGTATACTATACCCATCCACTAATGTTGGGTATTTACATGGTTCTTAATCTTAATGAAGTTCATTAAAATCCATCATTGCTCTCTATGGTGAGAGTATAGAAACAGTAAACTTTAGAATTTATAAATTTGTGCTTTCTTTCCATTTCTCTCTAAACACATATACAGTTGGCTTATTCCATCCAGTTTCTGGCTTCTTGGAGGATTCAATCTCTAAGTGCTGTCTCACCTTTTTCTTGTATGATCTGCCTAGCATTTCTTCCTAGGATTGATTTCTCTTAGTACAGTGTTACCTCTGACCTTTTAAGGTGCTTTTCACTTGTGATCATACAGAGAGATTCTGGGCATCTTTTTTTCCCCTGGTGAACTAGGTGACCATGAGTGTTTGCTTTCAATGGATCCATCATGGGCAAGGATTCTAATTGTAATAGGTCAATGTAGACAGGGCTATGGAATGAAATATTTCTTAGAAAAATACATACTAAAACAGTAAGGGCCACAGTCACCAAAGCCCCAGTATCTGCCCTGGAAGTTAATTGCTCATCTACTTGATTCTCTAGTAGAACTATTCCATATAAAAAGAGTGCCTTCAAATCTTTAAGCAGGAGAGATATGTGTTGAACTAGATCTGGAAAGCTAACAAAATATTTCACTAATAAGTCTCTTATATTTTGCCACCACCCCACCTCCACCCCTGACATTGGCAGCTCTAGTCTCAGCCAAAGATGGGGATGAGTTAACGTCATCCAGAAAGTGATACTTGAAAAGTACTGTCAATGTCCTATAAATTTCTGTCTTTCAGGGCAAAGCTCAAGATGTTCTACCCAAGGTTGGGGTAGCTAGGAGGTAGCTAGACTGCTGAGTCTGAAGTGAGGAAGACTCATGTTCCCAAGTTCAAATGTTGTCTCAGATGCTTAATTAGCTGTGTGACTCTGGGCAAGTCACTTAACCATATTTGTCTCAGTTTCTCCTCTGTAAAATGAGCTGGCAAAGGAAATCACAAACCACTCAAGTATCTTTGCCAAAATAACCCCAAATGGGGTTACAAAGAATCAGACTTGACTAAAAAATGACTCAACAACAATAGATTCTAAGTGAGAGAGGAGGTTTTGTTTATTAAAGGAAGGTGAAAAAATTCAGTTATCATATGATATGTCTCAATAAAAGCCATGCCTTAAAAAAACTAAAGCTAAAAGTTTTAAAAATTAATTTTTAAAATTTATTTCATTTAAAGCCCATACTCAACGGCAAATGTAACTAGAGTGCAGCAACTCAAGGTTTCCCCAAGGATATGAAATTTGTAGGACAATAACAGTATTTTTTAGATGAGCATCTTCCTGTCCTGGTCCTGCTTGGCTCTTTCTTCCAACAGTGACCTTCTGATGACCTGGGGTTTCTCTCTATGGATGCCATTCGTTGACAATGTACTGCTGTCTCTCACTGCTCAATGACAGTGGATGGTATCCAGGACTTTTCTCCCCTATACAATCTTTATGCTGAGGACTGAGGTATTTTCCTGCCTTCTCACCTATGCTCCCCTCCCTCAATTAAATTTATGTTAATAAGGTGATTTGAGCTTACCTTTACTTCTTACCCCAATGGTGTTTTGTGTTGTATGCTACAAGAGGCATAATTCTTAGTTACATTTCTGCTCATAATAAAAACTTTAAAGTGACATAAGAATCCCCAGGAAGACTAGCTACCAACATCAGGAATGTACAGTTATGAGGGCTGACTTTCTGAATATCGTAAACTACTTTAATTCTTCCATTCCTATAGATGATTAGACTATTTTTAAACAAGCACAAATCAATACTGAGGTCGATTTCCAATCTAAACACTAAAATAGATGTGCTTGGCCATTGGAATGTGTATTTCTTAACCCAGATAGCTAAAAATAATTAAAAGAGATTACAGCTCTTTGCTCCAGCTGGTTAATTTTCCTTAGCTCAGTCAACCTTTCATTGACAAGGGGCTTCCAAATACCATTTATGGCAGCGGTTCTCAACCTGCGGGTTATGTTCAATTTGTAACAATGAAAATACATCCTGCATATCAGATAGATTCATAACAGTAGCAAAATTACAGTTATGAAGTATCAACAAAAGTAATTTTATGGTTGGGGGGGGGGTCACCGCAACATGAGGAACTGTGTTAAAGGGTCATGGCATTAGGAAGGTTGAGAACCACTGATTTATTGGAAAAATCAAAGGGAGACACCCCAGATTCTCTCAGACTAACAAACTTGCATCCAGATGGCTTCTCAACCAGACAACTTCCCACTTGATCTTTCCATCTGCCCCAAGAAGCTAAAATCAGGTCCAAAAATGTCTCAGAGGTGATCTAAGTGAAGATCAGCTCAAGAATGTAGTAGAAATGGCTGATTATTTTCTACCTGACATGGAAATGCTCATAACTATTTGGATCACTCTTTTCATGGTCT
Source organism: Pseudocheirus occidentalis (assembly GCA_028646575.1). Lineage (NCBI taxonomy): Eukaryota > Metazoa > Chordata > Mammalia > Diprotodontia > Pseudocheiridae > Pseudocheirus > Pseudocheirus occidentalis. Next base: position 6,034 of record JAQQSW010020271.1, on the reverse strand, counting down.
CTATACAAATCAGTAGCAAAGCTCATTCAGATACTATAATATACCACAGTATTTCACTTTCTACCCCAAACCTTTCTTTGTTCCCTGTAAAACTACTATTTTCCATTTGCTGAGTATCTCTAGTTTATGTAGCACATATAGTTTACCCAAAACTGTCTGCCTGTTGTCTCCATATTTGATATAACTCCTTAAGAGTAGCCACTAGCTTTTTTTTTGTCTTTATAAATTCTTCAATAGCAGAGTATCTGACACGTAGCAGGTACTTAAAATGCTTGTTGACTGAGTAACAGTCATGTGCAGATATGAATATGTTGGTCTGATTCCTTTTATGAGATCAATTTTGTAATGTTACCTCTCTGTTTTTTTTAACTAGACATGTTGATGGAATCCTAATAAAGCTGCCCCCAGCCTCAATATTCTAACTTCCTTATAGATCCCACTGAACAGCAGGCCCACTGCCCTTATCTAGCCTCTCACCACCTCACATACACACTCAATATCCTAACTTATTCATATGTGCCTCAGTGCTGACTAGAGCAACTGGTGTGTTCATGAACTCATTTCTCATAGAAACAGCAGGTGTGTCCATATGATGGGATCCTAGCCACTATCTCTAGCTAGGCACTGCCCCCAGGCCCATTCCTCATATTCCCCACAGAAACATCAGGTGTCTCTATGCACTCAACCACAATCACATCCATCTAGTCTGAGATGGGACCACAATACTCAACCAATCAGAAAGCAGCACCACCAGGATACCCAAGCAAGATGTAGATGCTCCCCCAAACAATAGAAGGACCTTTTCCTAAGTAGGTACCTGTGCAGTAATAGCAAAAGTTGTACTTAAGGTGAACTTATGACATAGAAAGGCTTGTTATAATATCATTATCATGCATTACCGCCCCCCTCCATGGGTTTTTCTGTATGCAATGTGAGTAATTGCAGATTCTCTGAGACTGGGACCCCTTCCCTTTACCTAATCCCGTAACAAATTTCTCCTTCATTTTCAATATTCATAGTGTCATATAATTGCATTTTTACCCTACAAAAATACATCTTGCTTTCATGAAAATTGCTGGTTGAAATTTAGCTGGCTTCATGAGAGGCATCAATCTCAATAAACGCCTGTACTTGGATTAGATGTAGTCCAACTCTGAATTCATTGAGACAGTTCCAGCATCATGCGACCACAGCAATGTGACTTCACTGGTGTAGGGAGCACTGCTGATGCATATGGATCCCTTATCTAAAATTAATATTGGTAATAAATAATAACAGGAGCTAGCATTTACATGTTTTTTGAAGGTTTGCAAAGCGCACTACCCATATTATTTCACTTGAAAATAGACTTTGGCCCAAAGCTCTAAAATATTGATAATAACATTTGTGTAGAGTTTTAAATTTTCAAAACAATGCAGAAAATTTGCCTTTCTGTTCCTCACAATCATTCTATGCAAAAGGTGCCATTATTATGCTTGTTTTACAGATGAGGAAATGGAAGCCAAGAGTTTAATGATATGCCAAGGGTCCAACAACTGGCAAGTATCTAAGGGAGTATTTGAACTCAGGTCTTCCTTATTCCATGTTCAGCATACCACATACTGCATCATCTAAATGACAACTTGTAGCTCCAAGTCATACAGCTAGTGTCTGATAAAAATTTTGAATTCAACTCCTCTTGATTAGGTTTTATCCACTGTACCACCTAGCTGTTTCTAAACTCTGACCCTTTTTCTAAGCCATTTTAATTGATATGTGTTAAGTATTTGTCTAATTTCAGTCATTTTCATTTGTTGCATTCCACAGGAACAATAGGGGATAGGCACTCATGGAACATTTTCATTAAGCTCTGCCAAAAAATAGTGATTTGAGAATTAATTCCATTTCAGTAAACTTATTGTTGATCTGACAAAACTATAACAAAATGAACTAACTCAGAGTAATGGTGGGTGGTTACATGGATACACCCTCTAAAAATGTTAAATGTTACCCCAAAGTAGCCTGTTCTTTACTTAGACTCTTGGGTAAGCTTCAGTCTACTGGAGAATATGGAGGACACCTAAAGCCCATGAAATTAAAAGGAGCTTGGGCTAAGCATATAACTAGAGTCATTGTTTAGTTTAGAAAATATACAGAACTGTAGTGGATAGCTTAGCCATGTTAGGTTGCTAATTATTGGTGCCCTCAGAAAAAGTTGATAAGCATTGATGCTAAAATCACCACTATATTATAAAGGAAGTTTATCATCAAGGACCTCCCCACTCCTGTCAGGGGGGTGACTTTTTATACCCCACCCCCTCCAGTCACTTAATGCTTTCCTCCTATGTGCACTAATTCTTGGGAATGATCCTGTGCTTTGGACGCCCATCACTTGTCCTTCTGCCTGGCAGCTAGGTGACACAGTGCTCCTTGAGTTAGGAATATGTTAGTTCAAATCTGGCCTCAGACACTTCCCACCTGTGTGACCCTAAGACAGTCTATTAGCCTCTGCCTCTGTTTCCTCAACTGTAAAATGGGGGAAATAATAACACCTACCATCTAGGATGGTTGTGAGAATCAACAGATAATATTTATAAAGAGCTTAGCATAGCGCTTGACACTTTGTAAGTGCTAATAAATGCTTGTTCCCTCTCTCCCTCCTTTCAAATTTTGCTGTTCCCATGTTTGATACAGTCCTGTTTTCCAATGGATTGATTAGCTAAAATAGTGAATTAATCTAACAGTGAAAGATATTAATGTACTAATGGAAAGAGGATTCTACCTTCTCCCAGGTAATTTGGTACTTTAACATTGGCCATCTGTCTTTGACTCTGCCTTTTTTTATCTTATGGGGAATAAAGCTAGAGGTGGTGTCAGCTAGTGAAAAGGAAGTGACTTTCAAAGCTCCTCAAAGTAATTGCATTGTACAGGTGTCTATCTCTCTTGGTCATGGCTTTATCTCTACTGCCATGTTTGAGTGAAACTAGACCCTGTTTAATGTCCTCCAGCTACTGTGGAAGGTAGTGAGTAGCTGGGATTGTCTTTTGCATTTGAAAAATACTACCTTAGGGAAAGATGGGGAGAAAATTTGTCACTCAAAACAAACAAAAAAAAAGAAAATACTACCTTGAAGAAATTATTTCTCGTGCATTTAAAGGTCTTTGAAAAGACTGGAAGACCACTGGAATCCACGTTCACATACTTATAATATTGCTAAGTGTTTGAGCCAACCTACTCTGATGGATTTAGGATTTAGTCTGTAAGGACACTAACTCCACTAAGAAAGATCATGGTCTTGCTGTATAATTTCATCCTCTCAGTGTCTTTCCCCGTTACCATTTAGAAATCCTACTTTCCTTCAAGTTCATCTCAGTTGGCACCTTTTTATGAAATCTTTCCTAAGCTTCCAGGGCTTAGTACTCTCTACCTTCTCAGATTATCTCGTTATTTAATTATCTATGTTTGGTTTCTGCTCTCTGAGAAGGTAAGCTCTCTGAGGGGAGGAAGCCTTTCATTTTCATCTTTCTACTGCTGTACCCTAATATAGTGCTTGGCACATCATAAGTACTTATTGATTTGAATTAATAAGTCCTCTTTTGAGGATCTACCTTCTGGAGGTATCTCCTTACATTAAAAAAAATTCTCTAAGTGAGCAATTTGGTCATATGTGTTTTCTGTCATTTTCAATCCATTCCCAGTATGTCTTGCTTTCTGGTCACATATGTCTATAATGGTGTCTTTGATGCCACTTTTCATTCTTAATAAGGTGCTGTCCCTTACTTGTATCCCTGGTATTTCCTTTCATTGCCTTTTGGATTATATGTGTTAGGATTCTTCAGAAATCTTGTTGTTCCATAGACATATAGTATTATTGGGAAAATATTTCTGTTAAGGAGATTTTTTTTCTGTCATTAAGCATATTAAAAGCATGGTAAAATTTTCCAATTTTGATTTCATCTCACCTCCTATTCACTTCTGGGCCCAACTCATTGTTCACCTCTTTGAGATAATTTTCATATATACATATACACATGTATACACACATACGTATGTGTGTATGAATAGGCTAATTTGATGGCCTGCCTATTCAGCTATATTTCACAGAATAAACAATATGCATATAATCTATTTTATTTTTCCAAAGTGCTTATTTCAACCAATACCTTTCACATTACATGATTTTTCTGAGGAGTTTCTGCAGTGTTCAATAAAAAAGTCAGCATACATTCATTAATCACTGATAATGTTCCAGGTACTGTTTTAGGCATGGGGGGGCATTGTTTCATTCCAAAATGAAACAATCTCTGCCCTCAAGACTATGGAAATAACACATGCATATTAAAGAGCACCCAAAATATATACAAGGTAATATTTGCAAAATGGTACTAGTAGTTAGGAGGAATCAGAAAAGAGGTCTTGAAGAAGATTGGTTTTGAGTTGAGCTTTGGAGGAAACTAAGGATTCTTAGAGATTAGGAGGACTATCTTAGTGGAGCTCCAGCAAGTTCTGCCAAGCTGGAAAAGCATTGAGTATGGTGCTCCCCAAGTAGTTCAGTTCTTCCAGTAGTGTTTCATTGACTTAATGATTCTTAGTTAAAGACCATACTTAAGAATATCAACAATTAAATGAATGTTTATATATGGTCCAAGAATTGTGTGATTCTTAATATCCTCTGCTTCCTTTCTTATCTCTCACCTGTATCACTGTGAAAGCAGGAAGGAATCACAGAGTACTCAGGTTCATTTTGTATTTTTATTTATTTTATGGGTCACTGTATCCAAAAAATTCATCATCTCTCATGAGTTGGTCAACATCGTGGTAATGAGTTCTCCTGCTTTTTCATACTTAGCAAAGCAGTTCTTGGGTATGCAATTTATTACTTGGACTATACACAATCACAGGAACATGGTGGCAAAAAAATAGGCCAGTGTATTCACAGTCATACAGCTCTTAAACTCTCAGTGGATATTCATTTAAATGTTAGTCCTTTTAATGTATGGTCTTTATCTAATATGCAAGTCAATGGTACACTTCTAAAGGAACTAAATCATATCTTTATTGAAATTCAAGTTATAAATGAAATCAGAAGACATACAGAAGTTGTAGCCAGATGGAAGGATGATTAGCAGGTTGGCAAAATTAGTTTCATTCTCTACCCAAAGGCAACAAGAAATATAATTTCATTGAGTTCTTAGGCATCTTGCCCTGCAAATGAGCTTAAACAAACAGAACACCACAAAAATAATTATGGCTCATGTGCCAACAACTGCTAAAGAGAATGAAATGGAGAAATTCTGTGAAGAGCCTGACAAGTGTCTCTAAATTAAGTCAATATATACCTTAGTACTTTATAATTTCATTAGGTTGAGTGCAAGGGAGTATGGCAAAAGTACATCAGAATACATAGTTTGGGATCTAGAAATGAAAGAGACACATGTAGACCACCAAGAAAGTTCATGCATGTACAAAATGAATACTCTCTTTAAAAAGTCATAAATCAAGGGCGGAGCCAAGATGGCAGCATAAAAGTAGCAAAGTCTGGCAGCTCCCACACAGCCACCCTAAACACCCATAGAATATGACTCTAAACAGATATAAGAGCTCCAAGACTCTCCAAAATACAGAAAACGCATCTGTTGCTGCAGGCAGCTCAGCAGGTGGGGCTCATTGCAGCAGTCTGGGAGCCGCGGCTGGCCCGAAACCCCGGCCCCGCCAGGCCCCAGGGCAGTCAGGGGAGCCACATCTATAGGGGAGCAGACCAGCAGTACTGGAGGCACAGTTCCCACATTTATCAGGCCAGAGGAAAGAAGGCTAAGAGAAAGGTCAGTGAATTTTGCTAAATTTGGGGGAGAAGAGAGGTCTGGTCAAACTGCTCCCAGGACAAGGAAGCAGCAAGAGGCTGGCTGTGGCACCAGGATGGCTGAAAGCAGCAGCAGCTTCCACTGGGCTGCTTCAGAGCCCCCGGCCTGCAGATAGCAGGGGGGCGGAGGCAATTGATCAGAGCCAAGGGCTCTTGTGTTGAGCGGCCTGGATCTGGATCATGGTCTTGAGTGGT
>JAQQSW010020270.1:0-10886 GCA_028646575.1 Pseudocheirus occidentalis | reverse complement strand
ATACAGGGGCTGGGATAGAGAGACCCCTCCTGCCCTACCAGAAAATAGGAGAGCAGAGCAGGGGAGGGGCTTTACAGTGGGATTGCTGTTATGGGGTTGGGGCAGGAGCAAGACGAGGAGAAAATGTGTAATTCAAAAAATGTAATGAAAATGAATAATGCAAACAAGAAAACAAATAAAAACTAAATTAAAGAAAAAAATAAAATAAAATAGTTCTGCAAAAAAATCACTGGATACTTTTACTAAAAATTAGTTATGAGTTTTATATATATGCTAATTAATTATCTTTTATAACATAAGAGTGTAATCATCCAGAGGATAAAATGAAATGTACAAGGATTATATAATTTATTCAAGACTTTAAATACTAAAAATAAAAGTATAGGAATTCCAACTTCTAGGCTTGTCTACAAATCTCACATTGACTTAGAACCTCAGAGGTCATCTAGTCCAAATCCTATGTTTTATTGATGAGAAAAGGAGGCCAAAGGTTTTATGACTTGCCAAAGGATATACAAGTAGCAAATGGCAGAAAACACAGAGATAATCTAAATAATGATTCCTCAAAACTACAAATTCCTAAGAAACAAAATAAATTGAGTGGGTAGCATGAGACTGTAGTATAATCCCTTTTTTTAGAATGGAAAAACGGTTGTTATTTACTGTCTATAGTTTTCAGCTTTATGTGAAGTATATTATCATTTAAGGGAAATAACTGTAAATAAGATATATTTCAAATCTCTGAAACAGAAGTATTTTCACTACCAAAGTAGTTGGTGCCAAACATGAAATCAGACATTTAAAAAAAAAAAACACAGCGAACTTCAAAATTTTTTAAAGAAAAATAATTCAGTTTTTGTTTTCTTTTTGTACTGAACCTAAAACGCTTGAATATTTATGAAGTTTTTATTTCAATATACTGAATCTGATTCTCCTTTCCTTAGAACCAGGCAAAATGAGTTTTCTTCAAGGGTAAAGAAAATACCTCCCCATTTAGAGGACTGGAAAGCCTAAGTCTAACTTATATCTTGCTGCAGAAAATTGAAAGAAATCATCAGAGCATCCTCCCCTAGAGTTTTTCAAAGTACAAGATAACTTCCCTGTTATTTCCCTCTATAATTCTGAATGTGCCTAGAGGATTCGGAATCTTTTTTGCTAGCCAATACCCAAAGTCACACCCTTGAAAGGAATTCTAGTTTCAAGAAGCAAATAGGATTTCCTGTAGCAGTCAAACATAAGGCCAAACAAAAGCACAAACAGAGAACAAGGACCCAAAGTTCTCCTTCCTCTGGGGTTTACAGGGTTCTGCTAAATTGTAGGATAGGGTTAGGGCCAGCAGTGTGAGTACAATGACCAACAACTCCCTTCAAAAACAGAATTATACAATCTAGAATCACAGGTCGACACAACCAGAAGAGACATGAGAAGTCATCTGGTTCAACTTTTTTCATTTTACTGATAAGGAAACTGAAGTCCAAAGAGGTTAAATGCCTTGCCAATGGTCATAGTCAGCAAGTTTTAGGTCTAAGATTCAGACAATGGCTCTAAGTCCAACACTTTTTTCATTGCACCACAATGCTTCCTTTATATGTGAGGGAAACTCATAAATGTGAAGTGACTTGGCTATGAGGAATGGGCTCACCAATTAGGATTCAAACTCAAGTCTTTTGGCTCCAAGTCAATTTTTTAGGGCTTTTCAAATATTTTGTTGCATTTTAAAAAATAAAATGTAAAAGAAATCCATAATGCTTTTTATGTTTACAGAGAGGCTATTTAGGATTTCTTTTTAGATCCATAATCTCATTGATATGAGGTATTCCTGGTGAGGAACCTCTCTAGAAATGAAGAATGGTTAACTCTTCTGCCAAGCAGAATCCTAATGCCAGTTGCCCAGCATTAAAGAAAATTTCTTCTACCTTAAAAAAAAATAGGAAAAAAAAAACGTTACAGTACTATCTACAGAAGTTTATTTATATTTATATATTTTTAAAATTTGTGAATAATGGCTTATATTGATTTGAGAAATAGGAAGAAGCAAAAATTGTGTTAACTGTTTATCTTTTTACTGGGAAGCTTGTCTGTTATACTAGGACTTTAGAAAAGTGCATATATGTCTCTGTAAACTTTTCAAAGTCTGTTTCTCAACTATCCATTTCCTGACTGGATTTTGCTGGATAGGTAATTCTGGGGGTTTGACTCTTGCTTCTTAATTTTCTATATGTTGTATTTCATTTCTCCCATCATCTTGTCTTACATAAAAATCCTATGGTAATCCCAATTACTGTTCCTTAATAAATTGTTTCTATATTTCACAGGGAGAGAGAGAGTGAGTGAGTTAGAGTTTGGGTTAATAGTACAACTTCAACGTCCTGATTCCCAGACTTAGTGTTCTATTCACTAAAGCCATGCTACCTTCCATTATTTAGGATTTCAATGAAACTAGTAGAAAGGATATTGATAACAGAATCAAAGAACTTGAGTTTAAATCCCAGGTCTACCACTTATTATAGCTACAACCTCAGGGAAGCTACTTATTCAACTTGGAATCTCAATTTTCTCATCTGTAAAATGAGGGAGTTTAACTAGATGACTACCAAGGTTGCCTCCAATTTTACATCTATGATCATGTGATCACATCTGTATCCCTTGGAATTCAGTGCTATTAGATCCACTCTTTACAGGGAAAAAGATAATCAGTAATTTGCCACAAAGTATGCTTTTCAGAAATGCAATTCATGAGAAAATGCACCTTCCCTGCCCCCATTTTCAGAGATCAGGAATAATATAATAATATATATTATAATATATGACCTATCATAATATATAATATTATAGTATAATATATTATACATTATATATGATATATAGATATACAGATAATTATAATATATAATAGTACCTACCTCCCAGGGGTGTTGTGAGGATCAAATGAGATGATAATTGTAAAGTGGTTGGCACATAGCAAGTTATATAAATGTTAGCTATCATTATTATTAGTGTTAAGTGAGGCTTGTGTGTGTGTATGAGAAGATTCCAAAGATCACCTGGCAAGATAAGACACCATACTCTTAGGGTCCTTTCTCAAGCTAAACTGTCAAGCTTTCAAACTCTATTACAGAGAGCACAACTCCTATGCGCTGGTTACGTGGTTTGAATGGCAAGATGGATGTAAGAAGAAGCAATATAAGGACACTCTCAAAGTCTCTCTGAAGTGCTCTGGAATTGGTTGTGAGACACAGGAGACACTAGCACGGGACCATCTAGCATGGACTGCATGCATCAAAAGATTCTGTGCTCTGTTAGCAAAACAGAATAAAAGTAGTTTAAAAGAAATGCGATGAATTAATTTAAAAAAAAAAAAAGAAATGTGAGCTGTGCAAATTTAGAGATTTTTCCATTCTGAATGTTCATCCAAACTATTTGTGCTCAATTTGTGGTACAGTCACAGCCAAACACACTGTACATTGATCTCAACATTGATATCATTTTGGTCCTCTTAGAACATGGGAAGGGCAAACAACAAAATAAACAACATGGGTATACATCTGTTTATATATATACTTTGTGTATATTTCAATAATATAAACTGTTTAAGGTCAGGGACTATTTTCATTTCTGCCTCTGCATCCTCAGCATCTAGCACACTGAGTTCAATAACACTTCTTGAATTAAACTGAATATTTACCACCATAAGTGCCCAAAATAAATAAAGGTAAAGTGACTTCCCAGGACCTATATGAACACAAATATAAAACACTTTTCATACAAATAAAATCAGACCTAACTAAGTGGAAAAACATCAACTGCTTGTGGCCGGGTTGAGATAATATAATAAAAATGACAATTTTACCTAAATTAAATTACATATTTAGTGCCATACCAATCAATCTACCAAAAAATTACTTTACAGAGTTAGAAAAAAATAGTAACAAAATTCATTTGGAAGAACAAAAGATCCTGAATATCAAGGCAATTAACAAAAAGAAATGCTAGGGAAGGTGGCCTAGCCATACCAGATTTTAATCTATATTATAAAGCAGCAGTCATCAAAACTACTTGGTACTGGCTGAGGAATAGAGTACAGAGTAGTGGATCAATGGAATAGACTGAGTACAAAAGACTCAGCAGTCAACAACTATAGTAATAAACTATTCAATAAACCCAAAGAAACCCAGTTTTGGGGATAAGAACTCACTATTTGACACAAACTGCTGGAAAACTGGAATGTAGTATGGCAGAAACTGGGCTTAGATCATTATCTAATGCCATATACCAAAATCAAGTCTAAATGGGTGCACAATCTAGGTATAAAGACTGATACTGTAAGCAATCTGGGGAAGCAAGGAATAGTTTACCTGTCAGATTTATGGAGTAAGGAAGATTTTATGACCAAACAAGAGTTAGAGAGCATTATAAAAAGCAAAATGAATCATCTTGATTACATTAAATCGAACTTTCTGTACAAACAAAGCCAATTATAACCAAGCTCAAGCGGGGAAGTAGGAAATTGAGAAATAATTTTTACAACCAGTGTATCTGATAAAGGCCACATTTCTAAAATATACAGGGAATTGAGTCAAATCTATAAGAATACAAGTCATTCCCCAATTGATAAATGGTCAAAGGATATGAACAGGCAATTTTCAGAGGTAGAAATTAAAGATGTCTATTAGCATATGAAAAAATGCTCTCAATCACTATTGATTCGAGAAATGCAAATCAAAACAACTTTGAGGTACCACATCTTACCAGTCACCTTGGCTAAGATGACAAAACAGGAAAATGACAAATGCTGGAGAGGATGTGGAAAAATTGGAACACTAATGCATTGCTGGTGGAGTTGTGAACTGATTCAACCATTCTGGAGAGCAATCTGGAACTATGCCCAAAGGGCTATAAATAATTGCATATCCTTTGATCCAGTAATACCACTTCTAGGGTTGTATCCCAAAGAGGTCATAGAAGTGGAAGGAAGAGCCATATGTACAAAAATGTTTATTGCAGCTCTTTTTGTGGTGGCAAAAAATTGGAAATTAAAGGGATGTCCATCAATTGGAAAATGGCTAAACAAGTTGTGGTATATGAATGTAATGGAACACTATTGTGCTATAAGAAGTGAGGAGCAGATGGACTTCGTATTTACCTGGCCACAATATTCTGCCTCTGTACCCCTAAAGCATTCTTACCAGTTATTTAAATGAAGATATACCTGTAAAATTTGCAGGATGATACAAAGGTGTGAAAGAACAAAGATTCAAAATTATCTCATCCAGATGGGATGAAATGTTATAAATGTAAAGTTCTGCATTTAGGTTCAAAGGATCAAAGAAACCTAAGATGAGAAAGATCTAGCCTAGAATAGTTATGATCTGTTTTTCATATTTAAAAAAGACCCTGATAATAAGCTTAATGTGAGAGATGGTGCAATACAGTAGCTAAGAAAGGGGCATCCTATGTGACTTGTAGTTAACAGATAAATCATGGGAAATAGGATTTATAATCTGAGCTAATCAGACTAATCTGAAGCATTACATTCAACTAAGTGGCATAAGAGTACTAGCCTTGGAGTTAGAAAGGCTTGAGTTCAAATTGTAACTCAGATACATATTTAGTTGGATGAACCTGGGAAAATCACTTCACTTCTCTAATAAGCCTATTTCTTCAACTGCAAAATGAAGCTAGTAATAGCCCAAGCCTCACAGGATTATTGTGAGGATCAAATGGAGTGGATATATGCACAGAGCTTTACAAGCCTTAAAGTACTATATAAACACTAGTAGTTAGCATCATTAACTTCACAAAAAAACTAACAAAGTACAGTGCATATAAGGATGATCACAAATGGCAAAAAGTTTGGAAACTATGCCAGTGTTGTTTTGTTTTGTTTTTAAAGTGTGTTTTGCCAAGAAAAGAAAAAACTAAGGTGAAATAGCTATTATCTAAATGACTGAAAATCTAAATATATTGAAATAATAACCTTACTGAATATTACTTCAGAAGAAAAAATAGATGTAAGCCTAGATGGAAAGAATAGGACCAGATAAAAAAAACTCTCAGCTCTCCTTCAGCCCTAAAGAAACTATGAGGATATAGATTTCAACTCAATCCAAGAACAACTGATTAAGGTACCTTACAAGAGTAATGTTCCCATTAACTTACATACATGAGCAGAAATACAGGACAAAAATACCTACATATAAAGTCTTTGTCTACACACCATTTGAGGCAAACAAGGGTACCTAAGCAAAAATGTGAAACAAATTAAATTTTTCTTCAAATGACTTGTCTAGAAAAAATTGGGTTTTTTACCTCTCAATTTTAAAAAATGACCGAAGCATTCAGAAGCATATTTTGTGTTCCCAGGTGTGTATGTGTCTTGTAGCAAGTGTAAACTCCCAAAATAGAAATAATTCTAACAGTAGAGAAAGTACATGTGTGTGCATGTGTATAAACTCAATGTGTACATAATGTGGTAGGAAAAATACTAATACTGGCATCCCCCATCTCAATCCCCCATAGTATTTATGTGATCTTTACAAGTCACTTAACCTCTCTGGGCCTCAGTTTCCTCATCTGTAAAATAAAGGAGTTGGTCTACATGACCTAAGGTCCCTTGCACAATCCATAATTCTATGAAGATTAGGTTGGGGCAGGTCAAAGATGCAAACACACTACCTCCAAGGGGAAAAAAATAAAACAACTTGTCTCTACTTACCTTGAAATTCTTTTAAGCATCTGCTCACATCTCTTCCCAACACATCTAAAACTGTGTGCTATCAATTTATACTTTAGCATAGCTATATTTCACAGAGTTAATAGAAAACTATGCTGTAACTGCTATGGATGAAGAAGCATGTATCCTAAGGTTCTCCCATTAATATTCTCATGACCCAAAATTTCTGATACTTCAAGCTATTTGACAACTAGGAGGCAGTACCCACTGTCTTGCACACCACATCATATTTTTCTATGTTGATATCAAGTTTTTAAAAATTAATGTGAATGGGGCGGCTAGGCAGTGCAACTTCAAACGCTTAAAACTTACTAGCCCTGTGATCTGCATTTAATTTGAATAATAACCTATGGAAAAGATCTGGTCTTTCTCAGTGGAGAATGGAAAGCAGGAACAAATTAATGTTTTTCCAGGAATTCTCAGATCCAAAGGCACTAAAGAACTTACATCTAAGAAACTGCTTAAGATCAACCAAGAAAACAGCACACACTACCTTCTGTAATTTTATTTTATTTTCTCCAGAAGGGCACAAGAGAACTGAGAGCAATTACTGTGTATGAACTGTTACCTCTATACCGTACCATAACACCATGTTCAGCTGCAGAGATATGGAAAGAGAAATGTGGCTACTGGAAAGTCAGGCCCATTATCTCTTTTAATGAAAATAAAATATAAATATACATATATATATATATACACATCAAGAAAAATATTCAACACTGATCCAATTCCCATACTGTATAAGAAGTATGAATGACACCTAAAATTCATTACAACTCTTAATTCCATGATTCTACAACTCTTTATATGTCCCTGTCCAATGTTCACATAAAAAGATTTATTTCTAATTCCTTGAGGATTTTAATAAAGGATTTCTAATGCAAGTAGGAATTTTTAATAGCTTCTGGAGGGTAGAAGGGAAAATCTTGCATTTGTTTTGAACTGAAAATATCTACTTCAGTGAACTGAACTTCAGCAAAGCAGTGAAATGAACCCCAAAGACTGAAAGATATGAGACAAATTAGGAAACAAGAACTGCAGAACAGTTATCCTAACTTGGATAATTTACAGAATTCTTACACTACTATATGAGCAAAGATTGCAAACTGTCCAAAATATATATATATACATATATATATCTTTAGCAAGAAATAAGAAAGTGGAAAGAACACTGAATCTTGAGTCCTGGATTTGGAAAAGACCTGGTTTCAGGTCCTGTCTCTGCCACTTCTTTCCTGAGTGACCAAGAGCAAATAAGTCATTTAACCTCTCTGGTCCTCAAATTCCTCCCTTTTAAAATAAGTGTATCTCACTAGCTTATCTTTAGCATCCCATCCATATAGTCAACCAATAAAATAGTACACACAATCATCAGCAAATACAGATTTTATGTCCTCTCTGTGGGTATGAAAATTGACAGCATTTATTTTGTCTGAACCTCTTAGAACATGAGCTCTAAGAAGGTATGTCACCTCATTCTTATCTCAAACCTCCCCTCAAACCCCTGATGGAGATAACTTAAGATCTGACAGCCTAGGGAATAACAATGCCCCTCCTCTCCCAACCCAGACCATTAGCCACTCCTAGCCCAAGCCTCAAAGCCATCAGTCAAGGGAACAGAACATAAAATAGAGACATGTTTCCACCAAGTATGAAGCAACTGTCACTGACAGGCAGGTAAACCCAAAGAGTCCTGAGACTGGCAGTATTCTGCTCTTCTGACTTGCAACTGAAACCTTCTGAAAGTACTCTCTCTCCTTAAATATAAGATCCTTGAAAGCAGGGAGTCTTAATTTTCTATTTGTATTTGCACAGTGCTTTGAACACAGTAAGTGCTTAATGTTTTTCCATTCATACATGTAAATTTTCCTTTTCTTAATTTAATAAATACAAAATAACAGATCTAGGCAAGAAGTATAAAAATGCACAATATGGTTGACACACATGCAAAACATCCTCACACAATGGTTAAACCCTTATCTAAGAGCTAAAAGATAACAAAGAACTCCCAATCCCAACCCAGGCTCCAACAGCTAAGAATGGGTACTATGACGGCCCTGAGGCTCTTTTACTCAGTATATAAAGTCAAACTGCTAAAAAAAATTGAGCTGTATATCATATACTACCCAATGACCTTTAAAATATATGCTGTCACAATTGTAATTGATCTATATTATTTTTCCCTATACCATATTTGCACATACATGCCATCTTCTCCCAAAAGAAACAAGCTCCTTGGGAGGCAGAGTCAAGATGGCAGCATAGAAGCAAGAGAACTCCGCCAGCTCCCCCCATAAGCACCTCAAATACCTATAAAATATGACTCTAAACAAATATTAGAGCTCCAGAACCCACAAAATGACAGTAACAGAGCTCCCACTAAAGGCAGCCAGGCAGATAGACAGAAAGGGCTCCTTGCAGAGCTGGGAACAGAGCCCAGCCCCATGAGGTTTTTAGCCCCAGGCCATTCAGGAGAAACCATGGCTGTAGCTTTCAGGACAGATCACCAGCAGCTGTGGCAGTTTCAAGAATTTTTCAACCCAGAAGAGCCAAGGAAAAAAGGATAAGGTTAGTGGAACTCAGCTAAATTTGGGGGAGAGGATCCAGCCAACCCCCTACATAGCTAGAAGCAGTCTGAAGCTGCTGCCAGCTTTAGAGCTCCCAGTCTGCAGATTGCAGAAGGGCCAAGCAATCATTCAGAGGCTAAGTGCTTTTGCCTTGACCTGCCTTGATCAGGATCACGGTTTTGGGTGGTGGTCCTGAGGTGTGTGACCAGTGAGCCAAAGCTGGTGGGGACTACAGAGATGGCAGCCTCCTAATAGCTCCAGGAGCTGCAAAAACCCCAGCAATTTGGGACAGGGGTCTCCCCTCTGAAATTAGAGTTCTACTGAGCCCCAAAATCAAGTAATTGACTGGCAACATTAAGCAGGCAAAGGAAGCAAACCAAGCTCAGCAATCCAACTTCAGATTCCTTTTTTGGGGACAAAAAGGATCAAAGCCTGGGACAGGAGGAAGACAACACAGTTAGAACTCCTGCACCAAAAGCTTCCAAGAAAAATGTAAAAATGTTACAGGCCATAAAGGAGCTTAAGAAGGATTTTGAAAACCAAATAAGAGAAGTGGAGGAAAAACTGGGGAGAGACATGAGAATGATGCAAGAAAATCATGAAGAGAGTCACCAACCTGACTGAAGAAAATAACATCTTAAAAAATAGACTAACTCAAATGGCAAAAGACGCCCAAAAAGTCAATGAGGAGAAGAATGCCTTAAAAAACTGAATTTGCCATTTGTAAAAAGAATCTCAAAAGTTTCTGAAGAGAATAATTCCTTCAGAATTAGAGTGGAGCAAATGGAAGCAAATGACTTTAAGAGAAATCAAGATACTATTAAACAGATCCAAACAAATTAAAAAATGGAAAGCAATGTGAAATATCTCATTGAAAAAACCACTGACCTGGAAAATAAATCCATGAGAGACAATTTAAAAATTATTGGACTATCTGAAAGCCATGATCAAAAAAGAACCTAGAAATCATCCTTCAAGAAATTCTCAAGGAAAACTGCCCTGATATTTTAGAACCAAAGGGCAAAATAGAACTTGAAAGAATTCACAGATCACCTCTTGAAAAAGATTCCAAAAAGAAAACTCCTAGGAATGTTACAGCCAGGTTCCAGAGTTCCCAGATCAAGGAACAAATATTACAAGCTTCCATGAAACAATTTGAATACTGTGTAAACACAATTAAGATAATACAGGATCTAGCATCTTCTGCATTAAGGGATCGAAGGGCCTAGAATGATATTCTGGAGATCAAGGGAGCTAGGATTAAAACCAAGAATCACCAACCCAGCAAAACTGAGTATACTGTTTCAGGGGAAAATATGGTGAGGTGGAAGACTTTCAAGCATTCTTGAGGAAAAAATCAGAACTGAATAGAAAATCTGACATTCAAACACAAGAAGCATTAGAAGGTAAACATGGAAAAGAAATCATAAGGAACTTATCAAAGCTGAACTATTTATATGTCAACAAAGAAAAATGAGAATTGTAATTCATGAAACTTTTCTCAGTATAAGGATAGGTAAAAGGAATATATATATATATATGTATACACATATCTATACAGGAGGGTATACATGCATATGAATACA
>JAQQSW010020269.1:0-10886 GCA_028646575.1 Pseudocheirus occidentalis | reverse complement strand
AGGAAGGAAGGAAGGAAGGGAGGGAGGGAGGGAGGGAGGAAGGGAGGAAGGAAGGAAAGAAGGAAGGAAGGAAGGAAGGAAGGAAGGAAAGGAGGAAGGACAGAAGGGAGGGAGGGAGGGAGGACTTTTAGCACAGTGCCTTGCATGTAGTAGGTGTTATATAAATTTTCTTCCCTTCCCCTTTCCTAAAACCTCAGGCTGTGGATACCTATGCTGCTTCCACTATTATTCTAAAAATGATTGCCTGCTCCCAGGCCCTGACGAGAAAATCTGCTAGGTCATGCAGCAGTTCTATTTCTACCTTGACCTATCGATGTCAGCTTCTTCAAGATCCAAAGAAGTTCCAGCTGAAGGAGAAATCAGAAGCAAATAACAATCACCTAGTAAGGGGACCAGGGTCCATGTGGTCCTGGCATCCTTTGGAATGCTTTGCCCCCATCCTGACTGGAAAAGGCAGCATTTCCTTGGGCACCTTGGAATCCAGGGAATCACAGCATCCACGAAACCCATTAGCAATAAAGATTGACAGAGCTCAAAAGAAGCCTCCTTAGTAAGAAGGCCTCAGGATTGATTCTTGGAGAAATTGCTTAAAAGCAATAGAAAAGGTACAGCAAATGCTGGATCTGATCTGGGCAGGGGGTCAGTCCCTTTTACCATTTCAGCAAGTCATTCATCATTTTCTTTCCTCTGGGGATCTTAGCCCTGCACTCAATAGGGCTGGCCTTACTCTGAAGAGAATTAGCAAGCTATTTCATTTTAATTTACATTTCCATCTCTTTCAAGTGACATTTTAATGCCTAAACAATCACTGTGCTGCAATAAAATCTGGAAATATCCGGGTTGTGCTCTCTTCAGCCTGGGTCATTATTGAAGCAATTGCTCATTGGGAAGCTCCATTATGTCTTGGGTGACATGTCTTGTTGGAATAATGACTGGCTTTGTTCCCCAATCTTCTCCTATTTATCTTCTCTGACTGCCTGTCACTCATACAGGAGCCCTGTGATAGAAGAGAGTTAGCTATGACCTTTACAAGTCCATGGAGGGGATGCTGGTGACTTTCCAATCCCCACCAAATGTAATGAGCCACTTTCAGCAACTGGGGCTAAACTGTGGTCTTTGATGGTTTTCCCAATGCAAAAATTGAGGGAATGGGATGGGGTGGGGTGGAAGGAACAAAGTCTCTCAGTAGGTTGAGTCCTGGGATGAGATGCTTCTTCAATACAGGCATGGGGAGGTCAGATTCTGGCATTTCAACTGAGTTTCTCCTACCACAATAGGGAAACCACAGCCACAGTTGATGACCTATGGAAGCAGTCAGGCAGCAGCTGTAGCTGATTATCCTATTAAGGGCACCAGCCTTTCTCCTATTCTGAAGCTGCCTTTGAAAAGTACCAGATAAAAACAAGCATGAAGAAAGAGATTTGCTTCTGGGCTGGTATTTCTAAGCTGGTCCTTATACTGTAATTCGGTAGAGCCAAGTGTGTTAAAAGGAGGAAGAAAATCAAGGTTTCTTCATAGCAGAGCAGGGCAGCTGTAGGAAGCTGGTTTCCTGGGTAATCTTTCCTGTGTGTCTGTCTGTGTTTATGTTTCTTTGTGTTGTGTCCTTGGGGAAAGCCTCTTGCAATTCCACAAGCTGCTTGAAGCCTAAGAAGCAGAAGGCAATAGTGACTGCTACCAAGGCCAGCAACAGCTGCATTCTAAACACCTTCTGAGCCTTCCTCTATTCATTTGGGCATGCCTGCACCAGAGGTCATGAGATCCTAACACTGTGCACAGGCTGAGTCCATACAATGTGGGCAAATTTGAATCAGTGTCAAAATGCTCCATTGGACTTCCCCAAAGGTGTCATGAAAATCAATGCAGTACCACTATTTTTAGAGTTCTGGTCATTCACATGATTAAATAAGTTCCCTAAAACACTTCCAATCCTGTCTACATTGACGTCATTCAGCTAGACCCTTTACTACCCTCAGCCATTTTATTGCCTCTGTTGTGAATTTATATACTGAATGAGGTTGAGTTATGATGCTTTTGAAATTATGGACTGAGAGAAATGATTACTTTTCTCTTGTATTAATAGCTAAGTATTGTATTGAGACCAAGATTTTCTCCCTTTTCTACTTCCTCATCCAGAAATCAGCCAGTATGGGAAATCTTGGGCAAAGACTTACTCAGGCTAAAATCTAATCAAACAGGAAAAGAAATTCTAAATTTGGGTTAATGGGAGAATTCTTACTCATTGTGTTTACTAAAACTGATCTGGGGAAATATGGATTCTCCCTTTTCTCAGGCAAGTTGATCTCTTTGACCAAGACTTCGGCAATCCAACTCACTACTCCAATTATAATATAGCCCATCCTCTCATTGTAATATTCATTCTCTCATTAATTGTTAACCAATCAGAGCTGATTGCCACCCTCAGAAACACCTACTCTTCCAAGGGCATATCAATTGTGAGCCCACCTTCTCTAAAAGAGAAGGCCAAATGATCATCCTTTTATTAATGAAAATGCTAGCCTTATTAATAAAATGATTAAATTGCTCAGAGACTATGTCTCTTGCTTTGTTGTAGAAAGGGAACAATAATATCATCTGCCTCCAGAGGTTGTTGTTAAGATCCAACAAAATATGTGGAAAGTGTTTAGCACAAGCCAGCACACAGTAGGTGTTTAACAAAAGCTTATTTCCTTCCTTCTTTCCATTCAACTATATCACATTGAACAAGGTGCTCTTATGTCTTTCCTCTCCAGGTCTGCTACAGCCCAAAGATGGTAGAATGACTCCTGCCTACTGTTGACAAGCCTGGCCCAGACCATGCTCCTGCTTGTCTCCCACCTGGTTCATTTCTGCCTCTCTCTGCCTCTGTTCATGCTATTTCCCCAAGTCTCCTTTCTTCCTAGCTAGATCCTGACCATCTTTGAAGGTCAAGTTCAAGTCTGACTTCTTGCATTAAGCTTTTTCAGATAACTCTGAATACCGAAATTCTTCTATGAGAGGACCTCTAGGATCCTGAAAATGCAATCCTACTGACTAGCTGAATAGATGGGGTAGGGAAGACCTGACTTCATTGTTGTTGTGGCTGTGGTTCAGTCCTGTCTGACTCCATGATCCCATTTTAGGGTTTTCCTGGCAGAAACACTGGAGTGATTTGTCATTTCCTTCTCCAGCTCATTTTACAGATGAGGAAACTGAGGCAAACCGGGTTAAGTGACATGCCCGTGCCGTGCTAGAAAGTGTCTGAGGCCAGATTTGAACTCAGGGAGAGTAGTCTTCCTGACTTCTGACCTGGTGCTCTCTACACTGTGCCTCATACCTTGTCCTATAATCCTCTACTCTTTCCATGCTTTCTAAATCAGGGTTCATGACAGAGACAAACTCAACCCTCCTGGGAGCCATGAACAAATTCACCCCAAACTTCTGGGATTGCCATTGGACATACCCACAGGCCACTTACACTGATTCACACTCTCACAATTTATCAAGCTACTCAATTTACACCTTCACTTAACAGGAACTCCTACTGCTATCAACTGTCTACCAGTATTCTGCTTTTATTGTCAGCTACTTCAGAGTCCTAGGGGCTGGTTGCCTAGCCACACATACCCCTCCAATTATGTTGTCAGGAGAGCACCCTAACCTCCCTTTTATAGTCTAAGAGAAATCAATAACTGAGCCTCTGGTAGCCCTCTTCAATCTGGATGCCCAGCAGTTCTTTCTCAGAATCTATTGCTTTGTCTGTGCTATGGGAGCACCTTATAATGAATCTTTTTGTTGCAACAATGAGTGACTAAAACCTTTTAGTTGGCAGCCTTCACTGAGTTCTGTTAAATAGAAACTTCTGGTATAAATAATCCAAACTCAGAATAAAGTTGTGCTGGGGTTCTACTACCTTTAACCTTCAGACAATTTAGATGATAATATACGAAGGAAGTGCCTGTAATATAATTGGTCAGAGAAAGGGACATAAACCTTGTTTTGAGAAGTGCTTTTTGTAGTTGTCAGCCAACTTCAAGATCAAGTTCAGACTCCTAAGATGAAGAATTATCTTCATAATGAATATATCACTCAGCAAGCAATCAGTGTTTCTGCTACAGTGTCTCAGCACTTTCCTAAAGGGCTATGGGACCCCCAGAAGAAGTATAAGACATGGTGCTCGCCTTTAAAATCCTTCTAGAAGACATATGAAACTAACAAGCATGAAACAATTAAAGATTGAAAACGTGCTTGCCATCAGTTCTCAACCTGTGGGTCCCACCCCCTTTGGGGGTGGAATGACCCTTTCACAGGGGTCCCTTAAGACCATAGGAAAACACACATTTCCAATGGTCTTAGGAACCAAGACACTGCTCCTCTATCATCTCCAGGCGGGTCCATCCACATGCAGATATGGCCACATACGAGTATTAAAGGGTCTCGGCATTAGGAAGGTTGAGAACCACTGTGCTAGACCATGAGGGTCAGACTAGAGATCTGGTAAGAGGTGTTCAGAAAACCAAGAAATTGGTATTGGTCAGAGCTGTCTGAGAAGGCTTAATGCAAGAGGTCAGACTTGAACTTGGCCTCAAAGGATGGCCAGGATCTATCTGGGAAGAGAGGAAGATGGGGGACAGCATGAACAGAGGCATCGAGAGGCAGAAATGAGCCAGACAGGAGCGTGGTCTGAGCCAGGCTTGTCAACAGTCTCAGGATTCATTCCACCATCATTGGGCTGCATCAGGCCTGGAAAGGAACCCTCGAGAGTGCAGGGGATGACCATAATTGCAGAGTAGTCTTCCAGCTTAGCTTTTGGTAAGGCAAAATAAACAGTTGGAGTAAGAATGGATGAAGTGACTGATTTGGGGCAGTAGGTTCTCCAGTAATTGCTGGCTGAATGGCCTGGAACAAGTCACTTAACTGTTCAATGTCAGCTTCCTCATTCTCTAAAAGGAGGAAGGATGCCTTGGAACAATCTTCCTGAGCTCTGAGTAATCTAGGCAGGTTAATGCAAAGGGTGACAAATAAAAAAGAAGGCAGAGGATGCGAAAAGGAAAAAATAAACAGTTAACCATAAACAGAAAATACAACTTCCCAAAGCAACAGGGAGCTAAAACAGATGGTGAAGGCCTGAGGCCAAGGAACCACAAGCATTGGAAGAGCAAATGAGCACCATAGTGAGGTTGGGTCTGTGGAGGATGGAGCCTCAGTCTAAACAAGATACAGTCAGCTTCAGTGTTCAGAGGAAATGCTTTATCAACACTCCAAGGTGGGCAAGGAACTGGCACAGAGGACCTGGGCTGCTTCCCATTGCCAGGCATTACAAGCATCTTCAGTTGGAGACCGGCATCTGGTACCCAGGGAAGAGTCTTTTCCCCTGCTCTGTGTAGGAGGTATGCTCAAGTCACACACCCTCCAGTGAAAAGCAGTTTTAATCCCCATCCCACACAGACCATCAGGGAAAGGAAGGAAATTTATGACTAGGGAAAGGTAAATTGTAGCTGCTTTTCTTCATGAGATCAAATTCATGGACAGCTCCATCACCTTCTTTTCATGCAGAAATCTTCCAATTAGATTGGATGCTTTTGAAAAATAAAATAAAATTAATGTGGAGGGACTGGCCAATGGGGAGACCAGTCTTTGAAGCATTTGTATATCACCTTTCATCTGGTTTCCATCCAAGTGCTGATGTGGCAATGTGAGAAGTCATTTTCTGGTCATGTGATTCAGGTATTAGTGCGTGATGATAACCAAGTCTTCTATTTGGTTGCTAAACCAATAGAGGGCAGGCAAAGTGGATAGAGTCAGGAGACCTGAGTTCAAACCTCAGATACCTACTAGCTACATGACCTTGGATAAGTCATTTAACCCTGTTTGCCTCAATTTCCTCATCTGTAAAATGAGCTGGAGAAGGAAATGGCAAACCACTCCAGTATCTTTGCTAAGAAAACCCCAAATGAGATCACAAAGATCTGACAAAGACTGAAAAACAGCTGAACAACTACTGAAAACCAAAGGAAGTGATGACTTTTAGCCACAGCTAAAAGGTACAATGTGCCTGTCTCTCCATCCTTTTCCTTGATGGCTTCCAGGAACCAGCTGTTTTCGAGCTAGTAGGTGAGGAGAGAGGCATCGGCTGCCCATGGTGGCTATGAGCACATGGCTATCTTTGTCCCCATTCTTCCCAGATATTAGACAGAGGTGGTATTCTGTGACAAATGGTCTAGGCATGACAGGGGCTGGGCCTTGGGAGTTTAAGGAACTCTGAGTCCCACTAGTGACCAGAGTTGATAGCAGAGTACACCAAAGTCATTCACTGACTAGGTGTATCCACCTCAAAGTTAAACCTTGTTCAGCTCCAGAGTCTTGTGGCTACTGCTACCAGCTGTAGCGTGGTTTCTTCTACTAACTCCAGTGACTGGTGTGGCCCTTCATGGGACTTCAGGATCTCCCAGATCACAGGGTCACTACCTGGATGACTCCACCCTAGAATAATAATTCACCTAACATCAGGAAAGAATTAACAAAAAGAGACAGAGGCAGCCATGTACTCATAGCCATCTAGGTACACGGGAAACGGCTGTCCTTCTATGCTTTCTCTCCCCATGAGACTGTGAGGTCAAGAGTTCAGCCACTATTGCTGAACCCAGGATTTTTTCCAGCTCCAGTGGAGCCATAGGTGACTCACAAACATAGATGCCCAGTTTTAAATTAGTCCCTCACAAAGGGATTGGTCTAGGGTACAGCCAAACACTAATGCCACCCTTCTCTGGGTTTATGGAAACTCCAAATTCTTGTGTCACGCTGCCTGTGAACTAAGAGGTGAGTCCTAGCTGGGACCATTTCCAGCTGGGGCACTCACACAATGGTTGACTAACAGTTGGCAGCCAGAAAACAACATAGTCAAGCCTGGTACTAATGCCAGTGCCAAGTGAATTCAGTGCCAAGCTCAGGGTCTACTCGGGGTCTAATCTGCAGAGTGTGCATCTGGGGGCATCCGGGCTACACAGGACTTTAGAGAGAATGGGACCCAACCCTTCATTTTTTAGAGGATGAACTGGAGGCCAATAGAGGTCAGAGGACATTCCAAACCCTCCCCTCCTCCTAACGCCACCATTTCTATTAAAGACATAACCATCCATCCAGTCTTGCAGGTGTCTGACATTGGCATCCACCTTAATTGCTCTATCCCTCAGTCCACATACACGATCACTTGCCAAATCTTGTCATTCCTCCCTCTCCAGTATCCCTGGGATCCTACCCCTTCCCCCAATTCTCATGATGACCACCATAGCTTAAGCCCCGATCACCTCTCACCTATTTTACTGCAACAGCCCCTTCCTTGTTCTTTCAGCCTTAGATGTCTCATCACTCTAGTCCAATTTTCACTAATCTGACCATGTGACTCTCTAATCAATAAACTCCAGTGGCTTCCTATTGCCTCTGAGATTAAATACAAGCTCCTCTATTTTGCTTTTAAAGCCCTAAACAACTTAACCCCAATCCATCTTTTCAGCCTTATTGCATTATTCTCCTTCCCAGACTTAGTCAAACTGGCTCTGCTCCTCACCCACAACAGCCCATTTCCCTTCTCCCTGCCTTTGTACTGGCTGTGCCACATGCCTAGAATACACTCTCTCCTTTCCTCCATCTCAAAGAGTACCTCTCTTTCCTTTAAGATGTTTCGCAAGCACCAGCTTCTACTTGAAGCCTTTCCCAGGCCCTCCAACCTCCCAGTCACTGTGAATTCCTTATATCAATGAAATCCTAGAGCAAACCAAATCACAGTTAATACAACAATAATATCAGGCATTATGTTATATTTATTTTATTATTATTTTATGCAAATATATTTACATAGTTATTGTATTATGTTTTTAAGTACTTTTTGTTACTCAGTCATTTAAGACTTCTTTGATTCTTTGTGACTCCATTTTGGGGATTTCTTAGAAGAAATATTAGAATGGTCTGCATTTCCTTTTCCAGTTCAATTTACAGATAAGAAAATTAAGGCAAACAAGATTAAGTGACTTGCCCAGGGTCATACAACTAGTAAGTGTCTGAGGCCAGATTTGAGACCAGGAAGCTGAGTCTTCCTGAGTCCAGGCCTGGGGCCCTATCCACTGCATCATCTGGCTGCCCCCATTAATACCTTTTAATGGGAATGGGACTTTGAAGATCTTCCCTGCCCCTGAATAGACCTGGGGGAGTTTGAAGACCTCCCCTGCTGTGAAAGTAAACTCTGCCCCTGATAGAGTGAATGTGGTGGGAGGAGTGTGCTGAGGAGAAGCAGAGTACACAGGAAGTTGCTGGCCAGAGCTAGCCAGATGGGTGGGGGAGAGAGGGGAGGTTGAGGCAAGGAGTCATATAGGCTCCTGTGTAAATGATTGAGCTTGTATTGGTTTGTGGAAAGGCTGAAGAATGCTGTGGCTCTCAGTGTTACTATGGCTTCTGAATGTCTTCGGTACTGTGATGGAATCAGCTTACTAGTTTGGGGATTGGGTTTTCTGATGTCTAAATAAATGCTTCAGTTCTATTCTCTACCTGGAGAATCTAGCATATTTTGTGATCAACCGTCCTGTGATACTTAGAGTCATGGTCTTTATTGTGGTCATGGACACTGTAAATATTACATTGGCGTTACATACCTCTAAGGTACAACCTGACCAATTACTGCCTTACCTGTGTGTGTGACCATGGCCACGGCCCTTAGCTTCTTTGAGACTCAGTTTTCTCATCTCTAAAATGAGGGCACTGGATTAGATGAGGCCTGTGATTTGGCCTTAGATACTTACTAGCTGTATGACCCTGGGTCAGTCACTTAACCTGTTTGCCTTCACCCACCAGAGAAGGAAATGGCAAACTATTACAGTATCTTTGCCAAGAAAACCCCATGGACAGTGTTGGCATGCTATGGCTGTGAGGAGTACACTAAAAAATAATTACAATTGTTTATTGTCTAAAGTCAGTGCTGAGAAATTCAGCCTTTTAAGTGGAATTAAGCCCATGTGCCTGTAATCAAATATTCCCTGTCTCAAAAGAGGGTGGAGGCCCGAGTACTAGCAGATTGTTAACCTTCTTATTCCCAAAGAACCAGGCTCCAACAAATCTATGATGAACACAGGAGCTGGTCACCAGCAACTTGGTCTCTGCCCAAAGGAGCCCTGGATCTGAAGAGCTGGAGCCAGCTGCAAAATCCTTATCTTTTCTGCCTCCACCCTCTCTTCCACATCTTCACTGTTCCCCACCTGCCCACTATAAGGACCCTGATCTCTCCTCAGCTAGACTCCTAATTGGTCTGACTGCCCCCTGGTTTATCTCCTCACTAACATCCTCCTGGGCCGCTAAGTGGCACCATAGTGCACAGAGCCCTGGACCTGGAGTCAGGCAGACTCATCTTCCTGAGTTCAAATCTGGCCTGAGTCACTTACTAGCTGTGTGACCCTGGGCAAGTCACTTAACCCTGTTTGCTTCAGTTCCTTATCGGTCAAGTGACCCGGAGAAACAAATGGTGGTCTGTGGTTGTGGTGGAATACTACTGTGCTATA
Source organism: Pseudocheirus occidentalis (assembly GCA_028646575.1). Taxonomy (NCBI): domain Eukaryota; kingdom Metazoa; phylum Chordata; class Mammalia; order Diprotodontia; family Pseudocheiridae; genus Pseudocheirus; species Pseudocheirus occidentalis. Next base: position 1,365 of record JAQQSW010020269.1, on the reverse strand, counting down.
AGAAATGATGAGGCCAATGAATGATCTTAGAAAGGCATGAAGACTTATGCAGAATGGTGAAGAGTGAAGTGAGCAGAACCAAGGGAACATTGCATTCAGTAACAGGAATATCGTTGTTGAGGTTTGGGGGAGGGGTTGTCTTTTTTAGAGGGGGAAGGCAGGGCAATTGGGGTTAAGTGACTTGCCCAAGGTCACACAGCTAGTAAATGTTAAGTGTCTGAGGCTAGATTTGAACTCAGGTCCTCCTGACTCCAGGGCCTGGTGCTCTATTCACTGAGCTCCCTAGCCACCCCCAGGAATATTATTTTAGGAAAAACTTGAGGTGACCAAGTCATTTTGACTATTATAAATGCATTAAAAGTAAAGGATATATGAAGTAAGAAGCCATCTGCATCCAGAGAAAGAACTGATAAATAGAAGTGTGTATAGAATAATGTCACATATATATAAAATATACATATATGTGTATATGTTTGTATGTATGTGTATACATGTGTGTATACATATATATATATATATACCTATTTGTGTCAATGGTGGCCATCTCTAAGGGGCTGGGGGAGGAAAGAAAAAAAGGAAAAAAAGAAATTTACATGGTAACTGTTATATATTTTAAGAGAATAATATATAATAATATTATATATAATACAATATATAATAATAAAACATAATAGTTTTGCAGTTTCATTTGCCATCATTTTTTTATTTTACTGTTACAGAAATGTTTGTTTTATTCCATAAATTAAAAATAAAATAATCTTTAAAAGAAAGGAAATGACAAATCACACCAGTATCTTTGCCAAGAAAACCCCAAATGGGGACACAGAGAGTAGGGATATGACTGAACAACGGCCCACGGTCCATCCTCCATACCAGTGATGTCAAATTCAACTAGAAACAGATCCCTTCAGGCCCATACTGACTTACAAAATCACAAATTAACATTATATCAAATTGTATTTTTACTTATTTTTTAAAAAATATTCCCCACTTGCATTTTAATCTGGTTTGAGCTACAGCACTCAGGGATTTGCAGACCAGTCAGGGAGTCTGACCCTCTGCTCCGCATCGCTGTCCAAATTAATTTTCCTAATGCATGCACTACTCTGATGGTATCACACCCCAACTCAAAATCCTTTGATGCCTCTCTATTGCCTCCCAAACAAAGTGTGAACTCCCATTCCTAGAATTTAAAGTCCTCCCTCCACAATCTGGGTTCCACCTACTTTTCAATTTAATTTAGCAAACATTTATTAAATGTTTACTATGTGCAAGGTACTGCACTTAGAATTGGGGATACAAAGAAAAGTTCCCAAATCCCTTTCTAGCCTTATCTCATACTACCCTCCCCTGAGTATTATATGT